>CAUYON010164534.1:0-14689 GCA_963573935.1 Arctocebus calabarensis | reverse complement strand
CTTAAAGAAAGAGGGTGACTTTTCCTCTTTCATTTTTACATGGATGGAGCTGGAACATGTTCTGCTTAGCAAAGTATCTCCAGAATGGAAGAAAAAGTATTCAATGCATACACCGCTAATATGAGACAAATTCTTTATCATTCAAGTGAAGACTACAACCCATTTATTGCACAGGAAGATGGGGAAAGGGGAGACTGAGGGAAGGGGAGGGAGAAGGTGAGGGGAGATGGAACAAAGGGTGAGATCACATGTGTGGTACATATTCGAAGGGTCAGGAGAAAACTTCTAAATAAGGATCAAAAATGTTTTCATATAGTAAATGAGAAAATATCAGGAATGGTATGTCAATCAGGTTGATAAAATATCTCAGATTGCATGTGAAGCCCCCACACTGTACCCCATGGTTGAACTAATGTACACAGCTATGATTCAATAAAAAATAAATAAATAAAAAATAAGAAAGAGATAGAGAGAGAGAAAGAGAGAGAAAGAAAGAGAAAGAAAGGAAGGAAAGGGAGGAAAGAAGGAAGGAAGAAAGGAAGAAAAGATGGAAGGAAGGAAGGAAGGAAGGAAGGAAGGAAGGAAGGAAGGAAGGAAGGAAGGAAAGAAGGTAGAGAGGGAGGGAGGGAGACTGGTGGGTTCTAACCAAGCTCAGGCTAGCCTAAACAACAATGACAACTGCAAGAACAACATCAAAAAATAGCCAGACATGTGGCAGGCACCTGTAGTCTCAGCTACTTGGGAGGCAAGAGAATTTTTTAAGTCCAAGAGCTATGATGCCACAGCCCTCTACCGTGGGTGACAAAGCAAGACTCTGTCTCAGAAAAAAAAAAAAAAAGTAAGTTAGTGCACTTCTACCTAAGCCATTCCACATTATAACCTACAAAATCAAAAATTCATAGGAAGATAGGGTATGGTTAGGAGTATAGTACCCAGACATAGTATAAGACTCATAGTAAAATTTGAATTTCAAATAAACAATAAATACTTTCTTAAAGTAAGTATGCCCCATGAAATATTTGGGACATACTTAATATTAAAACGTTATCCATCATTTGTCTTAAATTGAAATGCAGGTTTCCTGTATTTTTATTTGCTAAATTGGACAACTCCAAAGACAGTTCTTTGATATTTCCATGCTAAGTTGAGATAGAAAAGTACCTTTCTCATTTTCAGCTTCCTGTGCTTGTCTCTCACAGACTACTTTAGAATTCTTTAATTCCCAGCTTCCTTGACCCACTGCAGATGGACACTCTGTATAGCTCCAATTGCCTCTGTCAATCTTGACTCTTCTCAGATTCAATTTTAGCCTCAGGATACATTGGAGCATTTTTTCAATTGTTCTCCTTCCACATATAAGTCATTCTTTGGCACATTGGTGGAATTCCAGGTAACGCTGTATATGAATATACCATAGGATTAGGTCAGTTATTCTCAGAGGTAGTTATTTCCTCATTTTAGTCCTGCCCTAAATCTTTTGCAATGTGAATACAATATTAATATCCCTAGCATCATATGAGACCAACCCAGCCATAAAAAGAAAACCATCCATCTAATAAACTGTCCCATTACAGTAATGGGATGAGATCATCCAAACTGTAACTTTTAATGGGATGTTTTAGCACTCAACAGCTAACATCCCCATTGCACTGTGTCTGCCAGAATCCAGTGTTATTTTCCACCTGTGGCTCAATGCATTTCACCCTCCTCCCTTTTGTCTTATTTCCCTGATGTACCAAACTCAGTCTAGCACTCACAATTGCTGCTTAAGGCAAGAGCTAGAAATCTAAATGCACCAGATAACAAAAAGCAATACTGAAGCTCATTCCATGAATACTAAGGCTGTTTCACCTCCTCTAAGTTCAAAAGAAATTCCTTTCTTATTGTCTGACCATCTCAGTAAAGTTTGAGCATTATCAGTCATGTGCTTGTCATTCAAGCCAAAAAAGCTGGTAAGTTACTGCTTTAGTACAATTGGTTAATATTTAGAGAGAACGTAAGTTCAATGACATTCATAGAGCTTTTTTTCTTTGTTTGTTTTGACTTGAAAGAAGTTTTATTTGTCTGGTTTTGACTGCAAACAAAACCAGTAAATTTAGTCATTTTATTTTTTGAACACTGAAATTCACCTAATCCTAGCTGAAGACAAAGCTCTTTTTTTTAAATTTGTTTGTTTTTGAAATAGTCACCTTTCTTTATGAGAGAAAATTTGAAGCTGAAAAGCTATATCTTTCCTTTGTAAGCTTTGTGCTATTTGAAGGATTAGATTCTATTCTCTCTCTCTCTCTTTTTATTTAATTAAATCATAGCTGTGTACAGTAATGCAATCATGGGATACAATGTCTTGGTTTTATATACAATTTGAAATATTTTCATTGAACTGATTAACATAGCTTTCATGGCGTTTTCTTAGTTATTGTGTTCAGACATTTATATTCTACATTTAGTAAGTTTCACCTGTACCCTTGTAAGATGCACCGTAAGTGTGATCCCACTGATTACCCTCCTCCACCCATCCTCCCCTCTCCGTTACCTCCCTTGTCTCTTTGCACATATTCTTGTGCTGTAATTGGGATATAGCTTTCATATGAAAGCTATAAATTAGTTCATAGTAGGGCTGAGTACATTGGATACTTTTTCTTCTATAGAGCTTTTTAAGTTAGAGAATTGTCTGTGGTCATGATTCAATTGTTTGGATTTTTTCTTCCAGGAAATGCTCATGTAATTTGTTGCTAGCATTTTTCATTGATGATTTGAGATTTTAATGGGGAGAGGAGCCTTGAAAAAATACTCCGTAATAAACATAATCTTTCTATATTATGATAACCTAGTCTTTAGTTGATTGTATCTATTCCTCTTCCATGAAAAAATACCCCCTGCTTATTAATTTCCTTTCTTAAGAAATTACATTGTCACTTTCAGAAATAACAGGTACCCTTTGATTTCTATCTCTCCCAAATTTATGTGACCAAAATTGTAAGCAGAACTCTTGCTTGGAATCTGTCTAGATCAGGTTCTTAACTTTTGACTAGAATATTCTTAACTAAAGACAGCTGTAATTTAATCATGAGTCTTAGAAGCTATCTAATTAGTAGGTGTGCTTTGACTAATAAATGCCTGTACTAATAAATCACAAAAGAAAAAGTTCACTCTACCACTTGTGTAGAAAAAATTAAAATTAGGCTCAGCATGGTGACTCACACCTATCTAGAATATAATCCTAGAATTCCTGAGCTCAGGAATTCAAGACCAGCCTGAGCAAGAGTGAGACCCCCATCTTTACTAACACTAAAAAAAGTAGCTGGATGTTGTGACCGGTGCCTGTAGTCTCAGCTACTCAGGAGGGTGAGTAGACAATCACTCAAACGCAGGAGCTATGATGCCAGGGCACTCTACCCAGGGTAATAGACTCTGTCTCAAAAAATATACCCATATTAGAATTAAGTTTTTATCTCACACAATACATCAAAATCAATTTAGGTATTGAGATAGGAATCCAGCAAGCTCAACTTGTTAAAAAGTTACAAGACTCAAACTAAAATTTCTGACAAAAACAGAAAGACACGATGCAGTGAATAAACCGATGAAGACCAGCAATGCCAAGATGGCAGCAAGAATGACCTCTGCTTGCCCTTGTATCTCAAGATGCTCTGCATGTAGTGCATTAGCAAACTAAACGAAACTCCCATCGGCGCTGTGATAGTTTACAGTCACCATGATAACCCTCAGAAGTTACCTTAAAAGGTATGAAAAAATGGAGGAACCCCCATTACTAGAAATCTCCACCCTATTCTCAAAAACTCCAAGAGTAATCCATCCCTTATTTTAGCATATAATCAAAAGATAGCCATACATAGAGTTTGCCTACAAGTAAAACTGCTACTCCATGGAGTAATCTGCTTGTTGTTTATTTAATAAATTTTGCTTTCCTTCCTAAGGCTCAATATTAAATTCTTTCCTGAGTTTTTGGCATTCAGGCTGGACCCCAGTTTGGGGATCTACTTTCCTGTATCAACACCATAAGTGGTAGAAGAAACTATATATGAATCTGACCTAATTAAGAAGGAGAAATGAACTTTCTACTCTCCTATATCAACACCATAAGTGGTAGAAGAACCTATATATGAATACTACCTAGTTAAGAAGGAGAAATGAACTTTCTAAGTGTGACATCAAGGTGAAAACCCGATACAAGAAATTATTAATAGCTTGACTATATCCAAAGTAAGAATTTTATTTGACAAAAATAAAATCCTGTGGATAAAATTAAAAGGCAAACAATAACAGTGTAATTACAGGTGACAAAATGTTAAGATCTGCCTATAATATAAAAATTATTGAATCTGGGGTATACGTTATTGGGTTAAGCTGTGGACTATATTTTGAGTATGGGTTACTGTTTAGGTGGGTCACTTGCTGGAGTGTAGAATCTTGGGTGGAGGGTTTCATTTGAGTCAGTCCTTTGGTCTTGAGGGTTCTATTCCTGGAATGCAGGACCTGAAAGATATCTCAGAAACTACTACATGGTAAAGACGTAAGTGAGGGTAATAGTGATTATCTTTAATTTCTTTTGGTTGCTGTTTTGAAATTAAATTTTTTTAAATGTTATAACCCAAGATATATCCTACTAAGAAGTGGGGAAGGGAAAAAATAAAAAACAAAAAAAACTAAACTGGAATAAATCTGACTACTGTATATCATTCTGTATCTTAGTTCTGTGAACAAATCAGATCCCAGAACAGATCAGCTATGTCTCATTTCATGAGCTGGCATTGTAGATAAGGCTTTGACTTTTGGAAAAAAGAACACAGAAAGAATAAAAATTTGTTTTAGTTCTATGTAATTAATTTTTGGCCTATGTAAGGTTGACTTAGTAATACTTAAGGATATATTAGCTTTTTAACTAATATTTTGGAAGTTTGTTTTTAGTCTGATTGCATATGACTTCTGAAGGTATTATAAATCTATATTTGAGAGAAATTGTCAGTCCCTTTTATGACTTTCCTTGAAGGACAAACTTCATATTAGCTAGTTAAAAAAGTTTTTTGACATGAATCAAAATAAAATAGGTGTCTGGGATTGACAAAGGTCTTAGAATAGTCATAGTTAAAGAGATAATTGGTAAACAAAGTCAGTTATTATTATAGCATATGGCAATTTAACATAATTATAATTATTACTGCTAACATACACTAAGACTTCCAAATGTATTGGAACATATATTAATAACATATAGTAAATACAGCCTAAAGAAAGTTAAATAGCATTTTATTTTTGACAAAGTTTTCTGTACAATTTTAACATTTCAAATAATCCTAATATGTCTCTCTTAGACTTTTAGTTGTTAAAAAGATTGAAGAGCAGAGTGGATGGACTCTAACCAAGAGGCAGCTCACTTTTACACAGTTTAAAAGGCTGTTATTATTACTTATCAGTAGGGTTGAATATGGGAGGGACTTCCCAGAGGGAGTTATCTTTTCGGCAGAGGGACAATTTTTACACTCTAGGAGTTACTCTCTAATTGGCTGCCAGCTGAGGCCAGAGTAAAAGTTAATGTGGTTGAGTCCCAGAAATGATGGCATTAAAACATTTAGGGAGTTAGGAGGGGGTATGCTATGATTATACAGTTTTGTTTCTGGCCCACATTTTATCACCAGTTATTTTCCAAAATGTTTGTATGCTTGCCAAGCTCCTGAGGAATTCTCTCCCATAGAATGTCCAAGCCAAGCTTGAAGAATGTCTCTTAAGAATACATTTTCTATCATCATCATCATCATCATCATCGTCATCATCGTCGTCATCATCATCATCTTTTGTCCCTCAGATTTGACAGAAATGTGGCCCTTCTGGAGTGCAGTGAAGTGGACTTAGGTATAACAATATCAATCTTTTTCTGACTAGAGGATCAGGAAAAGCAAAGGAGTGTGGGGAAGTCTCCCTTCCTTTGCCCTCCCCTCTTCTCTTCTTGGTCATTCTTTTTTTTTCTGCAGCCTTACACTGAGGGTAGCCTCAGTTGGAAAGTTGCATTTATGGGGAGGGCAGCTATGGCACATGAATGTTAAACCCTGAGAGGCAGAGGAAATCTTTATGTAGAAAGAAACGGAAAAAAATATATACCTGATAAGCCAAAGATCCACCTGAGGCCTGAAGACTGCATGCTGATTTCAAGATGACTTTTTTGCTTATCTACCTTGTCAAATACTGTGAAAAGTATGCATGGACTTTTTATCGTTTTGTTTGTGTACTTGGTGTGTGGCCCAATACAACATTGGTTCTTCTAATGTTGGCAGAGACGAAAAGTTGAACACCCCTGGAAGGAATTTCTATTATTCTTTCTCTCTCTTTTCTTGAACTACATTGTCAAGTTGGCAGTCCCAGTTACAAGAATTGTGAGGCAATATTGAGGGATAAAATTCTGAGAAAAACACTTCACATTATAGGCAGACGATTAGGAAAAAGTAATTTTGAGAGCCAGAGATTGTGGAACAAATCCTGGAGATAAGAGAACTAGAAAAAGGGTTCCCTTATACTTTGTCTGAACCACCCTAAGCCCTGGGCTTTTATGTTTGCTGATGTATGGGAAAGGTCAAAAGCAACACAGTAATTCTTTGAAAAGTAAACTAACATTGGAAAAATCAGTCACCAAAGCAGGGCAGGAACTCCAGCCTAAATCCAAATGAGTTGATGGCCTTCCAAAAGAAAAGAAAATCAACATTCTACATAGGATCATAGAGACTTAGATTCTTTACATTGTCAAGTAATAGTACTCACCTAAGATACACTCCAAAATTGCCTAATGAAAAAAAAAGAGGAAAGTATGACAAATTTTCAAGGAAAAAGATAATTAATAGAGCCTAAGTCAAGTCTGAAATGACCTAGATATTGAAATTATTAGTCAAACACTGCCTCATAGTCATAATAACTGGGTACCTTTAGTTAATAATGAAAAATTTTGAAATAAATAGAAAAGTCAAATTTCTTGGCTGAAAAATAAAAACTATTTAAAAAGAACCAGATGAAAATACTGGAAAGAAGAATTATAAGATCTGAAGTAAAACAACAGCATCAACAACAACAAAACAACACAGAATGATCTCAATTGCAGAGTAGAGGAGACAGAGGGAAGAGATAAACATTTCAAGGAAAAGAACAGAGTATTTTCTACCATATAAACATGAATTTTCAAAAATGTTATATGGATATATTAATATCAGCAAAAATGGACTTTAGAAGAAAATAAATCACCCAGGATAAAGAAAGGCATTATAATATCATTAAGAGATCAATTCATCAAGAAAAATAATACTATAAAATGTGTATGAACTTTTAGCTGCAGAGCCCCAAATAAGTGAGGCAAAAACAGGAATTTGAAGAGAAAGAAAAATATGGTAAATCCATAATTAGTAATGAAACTTTGATCACTTTTTCTCAGTAATTTGTAACAACAGGAAAACATAAAATTAGCAAGATTGTAGAAGGATATAAATAACGCTCCCCACCAAGTTGAGTTAACTGATATTTATTGAACATGCCACATGACTGTAGAATTCTTTTCATTTACAGATGGGTAATTACCAAGACAGACCCTAATCCATTCCATAAATAAACCTTAAAAAATTTAGCATTATGTAAATCATACAAAGTATGTTCTTTAACCATAACACAATTAAATAAATAACAGACATATAACCAAAAAATGTCAATCACTTGGGAAGCAAGTTAAATAATGCACTTATAAATAAAATATCAGTACAAGAAGAAACCCTCAGGGAAGTTAAAAAATATTTTAAACTGAATCACATAACATAACAACATCAAAAACAGTGCTTCACTAACATTCGTAGCATTAAAAGTTTACATTGGGGTCCCTGCGTTGGACTTTTGGGAGGACTTGGGGTTGAGTGAACGAGTCTTCAGAGCTTTCCCTCCCCATTTTCAGGGCTGGATTTGGCAGCTGCCATTTTCATGTCTTTCCTTCCCAGTGCTTTTCTTTTAACTCTCTCAATTCTACTAGTTTCAGTCCTTTTCAAAGTACAGATGTGTTTAACTCCGGCTTTCATGTATGGAGGTAGATTTGGCATCTTTTGTGAGCTCGGATCTTCCCGTGATGAAATGACACCTTTACGTCCAAAAGCCACAAAAAAGAATGTGTGTGTGAACATGTGCTTGCGTGTGTATATGTGTGTGTGTGTGTGCACACGTGCGCGTGTGCGTTGGGTGCTCCAGGGCTTGCAGCCACCATTTAAGACAGGGGTCCTCAAATTTTTTAAACAGGGGGCCAGTTGACTGTCCCTCAGACCGCTGGAGGGCCAGACTACAGTTTAAAAATAAAAACTATGAAAAAATTCCTATGCACACTGCACATATCTTACTTTGAAGTAAAAAAACAAAACGGCAACAAATACAGTATTTAAAATGAAGAACAAGTAAGGTTAAATCAACAAACTTAAAAGTATGGGAACTATGGGCCTGCTTTTGGCTAATGAGATGGTCAATGTCCGGTTCATATTTGTCACTACTAGTCATAACAAGTGATGCAAGTTTGCATCAAAAAGACTGAGAGGAGGAGTCGAGAGACAGAGAGAGGAGGGGAGTTGGAGAGTGCAGCGCACATTCCACACATGAGCACTGTGGGCCCTAACGAGTTGGCTACTAAGCCGGACAGGCAGTGGCAGTGAAAACACCCGGCAAGCGGGATAAATGTCCTCAGCAGGCCGCATGTGGCCCGCAGGCCATAGTTTGAGGACCCCTCATTTAAGGCAACTTACAGACTGTGTAGTAATGAGAGGCACTGCAAGCAAAAGATCAAGAGGATTTGGTTTTGTAACTTTCTCACCCAGGCTGGAGGTTGATGTGTCCAAGGCTGAATGATGTCATTCAGTTGAGGGGAGAGTGGTTGAACCAAAATGTGCGGTTGCAAGAGAAGCCTGGAAAACCAAGGGCTTATGTAACTGTGAAGAAACTGTTGGTGGAATTAAGATACTAAGGGGCATCACCATAGATTACTTTGAGGAGTACGGGGAAAAAATGATATGGTTGATATAATTACTATTAGGCAACATGGAAAGAAAAGAGTCTTTGGATTCGTTACTTTTAATGACCATGATCCTGTGGATACAATCGTATTGCAGAAATACTATACCATCAAAGGTCATAATGCAGAAGTAAGACAGGCTTTGTCTAGATAAGAAAAGCAGGAAGTTCAGAGTTCTGGGAGTGGAAGTGGAGGCAACTTCAAGTTTAGAAATTCATGTAGTAGTGGTGGTGGATATTTTGGATTAGGACCAGGAGGAGAATCTGATGGATATGGAAGTGGATGTAGATTTGAGGATGGCTAGAGTAGGAATGGAGGAAGAACTGAAAGTAGCATTTTGGAAGCAGCCCTGGTTATGGAGGAGGAGAAGGAGGATATGGTGGTGAAGGACCAGGGCAGGGCAACAAGGGGGTGGGGTTATGGAGATAGATATGACAAACATGGAGGAACAAATTATGGAAGTGGAAGTACAATGATTTTAGAAGTTATAACCAGCATCCTTCTAACTATGGTCCAATGAAGAGTGGAAAATTTAGTGGTAGAAGGAAGCTGGGGAGACCATATGGTGAAAGAAACTATGGTCTAGGAGGCAGTGGAGGAACTGGGGGTTATGGTGGGAGGAGATGATATTGAGCTTCTTCCAATTTGCCATGGCCTTCACTGTATAAATAGGTGAGAATGAGTACCCAGAGGTAACAGAACAGCTTCAGGTTATCGAAATAACAATGTTAGGGAAACTCTTATCTTGGTCATACATAAATATGCCATGATGCTGTAGAAAACACCAGTGCAGATGCAGAAAGACATTCTGTGAATGGATTGGATTATTTCATAACATTACCTTACTGTGGAGGAATAATTGTAAAAAAAAAATACCTTTGAGACAGTTTTCTGGGTTTTTAATTGTTGTTTCTTTCTAGTGGTCTTGGTAAGAGTGCAGAAGCATTTCTTCTTTGATAATGTTAAATTTGTAAGTTGCTGGTGACATATGAAACCTTTTCTAAGATTTTTCTCCGAGTTCTGAAAAACTATTATCCAGGATCACGGTGTAATAAAACATAACGTTTTTTCTTTAAAAATATTTAATTCCGTGTGTAGAGATAAGAAGCTATTCTACATTTGTGATGTAATAAAATAATTCCCAGGGGAAAAGAAAAAGTTCTCAAACCAATTTTAAGTATCATAAGAAATTAGAAACATACGAACAAATTAAATTCAAAGCAACTAAAAATAAAAACTTCATTTTGTAACATAAAAGCAGAAATAAATAAAAATGAAATGAGAACAGCTCTGGAGAAAACCAGAAATCAATAACTTTTTTTGTATGAAAAATCAACAGATTGATTAAACTTTAGACAAATACAATTGGCCACATTTCAGCTTTGAAAAAAGATAATCACTACCGAATCTACAACTGTTAAAAAGTTAATAAGAGAGACTAAAAAGAACTTTTTGCCTATAAATTACACAATTTAGATGAAATTAATCAGTTCATGGAAGGACATACCCTATCAAAATTTATTCAAGAAGAAAGATATCTTGTCCTCTTATTATCCAACTAAGGCAAATTTGGTGTCAAATCTTGTTTCTTCTCTGTCACACAGTGGAAGAAGAAAAGTTGCCTCAGTCCAAACACTAAATACACAAACAGGAAAGCTATGAACAAAAGAAAAGGAAGATGGTTCCCGCATACTTTTTATCATATCTGACACCACAGATAAGCAAAAAGTCCTCACATATTATACATGTGGCCAGTGGGCTGCAGGTTGGACACCTCTGGAAGAAAACATCAGGTCCTCCTAGAACTGCAGGTCAAATCTAAGAATCTTCTAAAAATGAAATAACACTAACTATGTACACAATCTCTTGCAAAAAATAGAAGAGTGTGACTCTTTCCTACTCTTTTTATGAAGCCACTTATTACCCTGATACCAAAACCAAAGACAGGGATAATGAAATAGAAAAAGCATGAACTGTTATTCCTCATGAAGAAGTAAATTATCTTTAATAAATCCACTGATCTATTAAAAAATGTCATTTATCATGACAAAATCAAGTTTATACTGCAAATACCAGGCTAAATCAACACTCAGAATCAATCAGTGTAATTCATAATAAAGTAAAGATGAAAAACATATTGTCAATTCAACAAATAGAGAAAACTCATTTGACTTATTCAATACATACTCATTATAAAAATAGGAAATTAGTAAAAGAAGCAAACATCCTTAACCTTGTAAAGATCATCTATAGAAAATTCTAGTTAATATCAGACATAATGACAGAAATGAAATGCTTTGCACTTGGGATAGGTAATAAGGCAAAGAAATACATAGTCACCACTCCTAATTAACCTCATGCGGGAAATCCTAGCCAGTTCAAAAAGGCAAGACAAAAAAGTGAAATCATGAACGTATGAAGGGAAGAAATATTACTTCCAATATACGTATATGAAGGGAGAAAACTGTCTCCACCAGCAATGTAGTTGTCTCTGTAGAAAATCCCAAAGAAAGTACAAAAATGATTATTGAATGTCTATGTGAGTTTAGAAAGAGTATACAATATTAGATCAATTTATGAAAATCAATTTTCATTCCTACATACTAGCAATGAATAATTGAAATTAGAAATTAAATAAACTGCACCATTGATAATATCACCAAAAATTAAAATACCTAAATATAAACAAAGCAAAATATGCATATAATTGTTATACTGAAAACTACATAAAGAAATAAATAAAAACCAAAATAAATGTAGAAATATGTTTATGGATTGAAAGGAGTCTATTCTCCTTAAATTAATTGATAGATTTATCATGATCCCATTATAATTCCAGTAAGATCATGTAAATATTGTCAAACTAATTCTAAAATATTTGCAGAACATAATAGCAATAACTAAAATAAAACCAGAAAAGTAGATTATAGTTGTTAGATTTATTATGAAGCTAAATTAACCAAAAGTACTATAGCTTTATAGTGCAATATCCAGAAAAGAAGGAACATGTGGATATCCACATATAAAATAATGAACCTTGACCAATACCTTATACTAGATTAAAAAATAAGATAGATCATATACCTGATATGAAATATAAAATTATAAAACTTTTAAAAACATAGGGAAAAATGTATGAGATTTAGATAGGCACAGCATTCTTAAATATGATACCAAAAACATGTTCTATAGATGAAAAGCTTGAAAAACTGTATCTCGCTTAAATTAAATATATTTTTATGTGAAGGCCACTAGCAAAAGAATGGAAAAGGAAGACATAGACTGGGTGAATATATTTGTAAGACAATTATCCAACACAGAAATTGTATATAAAATATATCTAAAGAACTCTGAAAATACAACAATGAAACACAAACAGAAATCTCAACTTAAAAGTGGATAATGAGTTGAACAGACACTTTGCCAAATAACATATACAGTAGCACACAAACATATGAAAAAATATTCAATGATGTAAATCACTCAGAAAAATGTAAATTTAAACTGTAATGTGATAGTATTACCCATATTACCATTGCCATTATTAGAATTGTTGAAAATCAACCAACCAACAAATATAATACCAGATGCTGGTGAGGGTGCAAAGCTGGAATTCTTGCACATTACTTATGGGTATGCTAATTTTTCAATCCTTATTGGAAGCATTTTAAATAAATTTAATACACAATTACCATATAATCCAGTTATACACTTCTAGGCATTTACTCAAGAAAAATTAAAATGTATGTATATGAACAATTTTCTCGGCTTTATTCATAATTGCCAAAAGGGGAAACAACTCCAAAATCCTCACCTGTTGAATGGATAATCAAACAAATCTATACAATAGAATACTACCCAACTATACAAAATAATTAACATCTGATATATGTAATAACATGGATTAATGTTAAATGAATTATGTTAAGTATAAGAAACCAGACTTAAAAGGTCACGTAATGTATGGTTCCACTTATATAAAATTCTGAAAAATTCAAAACCAAGGAGTGATTTTTATTGGGTATGAGGGGAAAGGGTGCCTACAAAGAGACAGCATGGGAGAATTCTCTACTTTTATTGTAGTGGTAGTTATGCTACCCCATACTGTTGTCAAAACTCATGGACTGTACAACAGAAAGTATGACTTTACTACATAAAAATTCCTGTGTGGACTACATTTCCTTCTTACTGCTTCTGTACACTTTCAATCACTTTTATATTGATTTTATGCTACTTTTCACATAGTAATAAGAATACTTACAGTAAGATCTCATTCACATTAAGAAAACACAGTTCACTTATGGTAATACTATATATGAAAACCATCAATTTAGTACAGTAAAGTAGTGACTCTATTTATCAACAAGGTTGGAATTGGCCTTAAGGTAAAGGAGACATTATTTCTAAACTTGTTTCACACATTTTAATTGCTGTGGCCACATTCTAAGACTTTGGGAATATTATTGGGATACTACCACTTTAGACAAGTGAACTACTTGCTGAAGATTTTAACTTGTATTAAAAACACATGGATGTATGTTTCAGTTGCTAGAGAAAGGAGAGATAAGATGGTGACATAGAAAACTACAATCACACAGCTACTTGGGAGGCTGAGGCAAGAGAATCACTTGAGCCCAAGAGTTTGAGGTTGCGTGAGCTGTGATGTCACAGCACTCCACCAAGAGCGACATAGTGAGATTCTGTCTCAAACAAACCAAAAAAACTACAATCACAAAAGACAAAGGAGATGCTTCCTCCTTCAGTGAAATTTTCCTGTATTTACAAAATTCTGTATAGATTAAATATTGCCATTACTTTTCAACATTTTTTTAAACCACGAATATTTTTGAGATGGGTAGTATATTACCATGCTGACAATGGATTTTGAAAAAGAGTCTAGAAAAAACTGTGAAAGTCAGTTCAGAAAATTAAATTAATAAAAAGAAGAGCTTAGTAATGACCATTGAAATAATAATACAGCTCTTGTGTATCTCCTATAAATCCTCAGACAAAATTTAAGTCAGGAAAGGTAATTCTCTCTTCTTGCCTTTATGAGCACCACCACCCCCCCCACACACACATATGCAGGTAGGGAATTCAAAATTGACTTGAACAAAATTAGTTAATTTGAGAAAAAATTCTTGGAACTGAACACTAGTTATATCATCGGTAAAATTAGGTTATTTTTATTTTTTTTTAAGTACTATATTTCTTAATGGCTGAATAAGATAATTACAAATAAGTTTATGTTTTACATTCTGCTGAAGACCTCCTTACAGTCTCAGCACCTAACAGTATCTAACACACTCCAAGAATGCTATCAGTTAAACAATGGTGCAACATTTTAAAAAGAAGCCTGCTGCTTCAGCTTAAGTCATTCAGAACCAAAATCCGAGGAATAACCAAATTCAAATATTTTTATAACTATATAAATGTGATCCAAATGTGTCCACCACTAGTTTTTCAAAAAGAAACATGCTATAAATAAGCAAACTACATCTGCTCACTGATATGTGTATGGACTCCCTAGATGTCTCATTGGGCTTAATTACAGACCACTCACAGTAACAGATTTTTAGTACAAAGTGTAGCATGATGTTAAGCCATTTTAGCTTTTTGCACATACATGTTGCACTTTGGCTAATAAATGAAAAA
>CAUYON010164531.1:0-10542 GCA_963573935.1 Arctocebus calabarensis | reverse complement strand
AAAATGAATAAATGCTGGTGAAGTTTCCTAAATGGAGTGATTTATATAGGCGAAAAATTGCTGACTAACTCATCAAATATGTGTCCTTATGTAACCTACAAATCTATTTAAAGTCCTTTTCCTTATATGTTTGTTTGTTTATTTGTTTTAAGAGACAGAGTTTAGAGTGCCATGACTTCACAGCTCATAGCAACTTTCAGCTCCTGGGCTTAGGTGATTCTCTTGTTTCAGTCTCCCGAGTAACTGGGACTACAGGCACCCACCACAACTCCCAGCTATTTTTTTGCTGTGGTTAAGCCGGGGCTGGATTTGAACCCGCCACCCTTGGAATATGGGGCTGGTGCCCTACTCACTGAGCCACAGGCACGACTTTCCCTTTATATTTTAAAAGCACTATCTCTTTCATCTTCTTAACATGAAATGTACACACATATATATGTATTTATATGTATATATTTATTCTTTTGCCAACTTGGCTTTGAAGATGAAGAGTAATTTATGATTTTACTAAAAGAGCACTCTTCTGATGTCATATAAAATATGAGGTATTTAAAATGTAGTTAAATTAACAATTTTAAATTTTGAGCATTCTTTATTATATTACAGATTTCCTTTTACTTTTTAAAACCTTACAAATTTTAACATAATAAATGTTCATATAATTGCAAAAATAATCAACTATCTGATCATGAATTATTTCTTATATTTGTTTTTTAAAAACTATAAAAATAAGGAGCAAGAGCTGAGTCAATGAGATAGAAAATGAATGATTATTTTACATCAAAATTATTAATACATAATTATTAATAAAATTATTAATAAATAATTATTAAGAAAATTGTACCTAGTGATATATTGAAAGTTAATATGTAAACATATGAGGATGTGGCATGAGGCTCTATCTTAGAAGCAGAGAGCAGCCTTCACAGGGCAGAAAACCCAGCAGTGCCTTTATCTTGGATTCCTAGCCTCCAGAGATGTGAGAATTTCTGCTTTTTATTATTAAAAAAAAGAAAGTTAACATATAATTAGAGTTGATATTTGTTCAGTGCCCACACAATAATTGTTTTGAAACCTGCAAAACAACTTTTATTTTTATTCTCATGGTATTGGTATTAATTGCAATAGTTATTTATTGTGGCCAGTAAAGCTTTTCTTTAACCAAAGACACTGTAAGATATATTTTAAGTAATCTTCATATAGAGAATTTTCAAGTACCATTATTGGTTAAGTACATGGCACAACTGACATTTACGTTATTCTTTGTTACCTAAGAATTACTGTACCTTGCTTCCTCCTACCAATTAGTGGTAGAAAGAAACTTCGTGCTATAAAGATGAAATGGTACACAACAAAAAGGCAATACAGTCATTAAAAAATCTATTGTCTTTTTAGCTATCTCGGCCCAGATATAATTGCATCACTCTGTCTGGAGCTCTGACCATACCACAGGTCATTCAGCTGCCAAGTTCTCTTGCATAGCCTAATTGGGCAAAGCTACGGAGCAAAGCAAATCCACCTTGACAAAGCATAAGAATATTGTGGTCCTGGTTGTACATAGTACCCTACAACCTAAAACAGACAGGTGGCTAACAGTAAACTAAGAAATAGAAATCACTATGAGAAGTGATTATGTTTCTTTAGCCTTTAACCTCTGTCTACGATTACAGTGATCAAAAAATATGCAATTGGACACATTTGTAAGTTGTAGAGAAAAACAAACTAGCAACTCTAGACAAAACTTATTTGTCATGTCTTAAGTATTGCTAAAAATTGCCAGACCTTGACCAAACATATTCGTTGATTACTTCAAAAACTGCAATCCAGAGACCTTGCTTTAGGAATAGAATATGTCCATCTTAAGGCCTTTCAAAATGATTCTTATTAAGTTCATAATGCAAATGCAAAAGGAGGTATAAAAGAGAAGACAGATTTATAAGAATTTATCATTAGTAATTTTCATGCTCTGGTAATCTTTTATTGTTATGTAAGAAATAAAGGACTACAGGGGCAGCTGTACGTGTTTGAGCCCCAAACTGACTCAAATTGCTCTGTCTCCCAGGCACAGTTCACTAACCACAAATATCTGAGCTCAGGCGATCTCTGCCTCAGAATCCCAAGTACCTGGGACTACTCTTCACCTGGCTCTGTTTCTAATATTCTTGTAGAGACAGGATCTTGCTGTTTCCCAGGCTGGTCTCTAACTCCTGACCTCAAGAAATCTTCCTTCCTTGATCTTCTCTTTGCTACTATAATTTGTATAGTCTACTTGTACTAAGTTATACATGATTATATTTACATAATTCTTTATTTGGGAAAATAGGTTGAATATAAAGAATTAGAAATATTAATGTATAATTGTATATTACACTTATAAATGTGCCTATAATTAAAGTCAAACTTGTAGTGATTTCAATGAAAAGGAAATGTGTAAAATATTAGTAGATATTTAAATTGATTGCTTGATCATAGATGTTATAGATGATAAATGTAAATTATGAATGTATACCTTATAAATATAATAGCCAAAATTATTGAAATATAATTTGGCTCTGTAACTTTTTCAATTTTCTTAATCAATTTATAGACATCCTGTATTTTCAATATTTCATTTACCCACCTTCTCCCCACGATTGAGTTGCCCTTTCAGCAGCTATGCAACATTTATGTTCCCCAAATGACAGATGTAATATTTATGGATGTCTTTAAAATTATCGAGTCCTTCAGCAGAATTTATGTGTGACAAAGAGTTAGAAACGTCAGGAGTTCATATTTGAAGCCACTTTGAGCTCCCTTGAGACCTCTGCAGTTCCAACATAAAGAGAAACTACTTCCCTTCTGCTGACCAATGATCCCCTGCCTGGCAATATCATTGCATTTATAATATTGTGTAATAACTGAATGCTTGCACTTGATTCCTCCACCTATGGGAGAGATTTGAACTCTTTGTCTTTGTATCCCGACACTGATATTGTTCCTGGCATAGCAGGTATATTTAAACTACATTGAATATGTGCAAATATGATGGAAACCCATAAGCATTCAACTTCTTTTTTATTATGGTCGAATGATACTGTTCTATTATACTTGCTAAAAGTCTATCTTTTTTGTTTCTCTTCCACTGAAGTCTTAATCTATAACCCTCTATCTTGTCATTTTAAGTCAATTTAGCAAACACATATTAAACACCGCTTACTGTGGAAAACATAGTGACCTTATGTAGCTTGCAACCTAAGAGCAGAGATAAACACAATAGTATTGCAATGCCCACAAATTCTCTCTTCTTATTTCATTATACATTTTGTAAAATACAATGAATGGCTTTTTACTCCATAGTAGACCACTATTGGGCATATTGCCTTGCACCTTTAACTACTAATTTTATTCTTAATAGTTATTAAAAAATATTCATTGGTGAAACAGTCATCATTTCAGTTGAATTCAATTATTCCTGCAACATGTTTCCAAATTCTTCAGAGTTTTAGCTACAAGAAGTTTGTTTACTAAGCTAGTTTAAGCTGTGAACTTATAATTCCAAATGAAATTGAAAATGGAACTTTAAATGTCCTTATTGTGTTATTATTTCAATCAGTAAATTATAGATGATATATCATAGTCTGAAAATATGCAACTTTCTTAGTTTGTTAGATAAGAAATTATCTATACTGGCTAAAGTTTAATGATGCACATAATTAAAATTATACTCTTATTAGATTCTCTGTCTTTATTCTAATTTGAAATATGATTTAAGAAACTTATTAAGAAAACCAAAATGAAATAATCCCTCCTAAACGAGTCCTTTGATGAGTTATTTTATTTTATGGTCATCTCAACTCCCCTCCTCCTTTATGACAAATAGAAAGAAAAAGGATGATGTGAAACATGTCATTTTCCCATCACCAACTGTGATAAACACATATTTTAGTTAATTGCACCTCAATTCTTCTGCGAAGAAGGCTTAGGAAGGTCCAAAGAAAAAAAACAGAGTATGCTGTACTGTTTAAAAAAAACATTTTATCTGTTCTTCCAAAAACGAAATGCAGATTTTTAAAAATTGATTCAATGGATTAATTTTAATTAAAAGTAATTACTATTTTTGTGATAGTTATAAGATTATCTTATTTGAACAATAGGGCATGGAATAAGCTAGAAAAATAACATTATTAGGCACACCAAAAGGTGTTATAATTTTATTAAGTTTTCATTAAATCATAATATTGAAGCTTGAGAGAACACAGGACCACATTTGATATTTTTAAACAGATGACTTTAAAGGAAAAAGTGAATATTATACAACTGCATTGAAAACAAAGGTACTCTTTTAGCCAGAGCTTAAATAAGGACAAATCTGATATAAAAACAGACTCTTGGATTTATTGATTATTGCCACTGAGAAGCAATGAAATTGTTATATCTATTGGGGAATGTTTGAAACAAGTTTAGTAACTAAATGCACTGATGATTGGACTACGTGATATATGCAACTTATTTCATTTCCATAAAAAAATTATGAAATAGACATAATCTTCATTTTATTCATGTGGAAAAATAAGTTTGCCTATATTTACCCAGGCCACACCTCTAATAAGAAGAGAGCCTGACATTTTAAAATGTGTATATTTCACTATGGAACCATTTGATGTTCACCATATGGCGAATGTCACATCAAGGGAAATTCCTGATGTCAATGATTCACATCACGTCGAGCCTACACATGCTTTTTAATGATTCAACAAATGTATTTTTAAAATTAACAACCATTCATTGAACGTACGAGCAGATCCGTTTTAGATGCAAAGGAACATAGGTAATGACAAGATCCTGAAGATGGAGATGCGGAAGGTGACAAAGCCCATGGCAAGTCTGAGGCGCAGTGCTGACCGAGAGCTTGCACTCAGAACTTGTATTTTCTGACCCATTAGCACAACTCAAACCAATAAATGAAAAGCAAATGCCTTTTACTTGTGCTATTTTGATCTTTAACCAATTATTATTTATTAGAGAAAGGGAGTTCTGATACATTTTTTGATCATAATCAAAGGGCACATAGATAATGTGTAGATCTGCACAAGAAACGTGCCCAAGGAAAATCCTGAGGAGATAGCGGGTGAGCAGTACTGTGGTCCTAATTCTTTCCTCTTCAGGTTAGTATCAGACATTTCTGCTCTTGCTGTGTTCCCTTTGAGCCCAAAGTCTCCACACCTACCATTGGAGTTTGCTCTTGGCCACGTGACTATCTTTGACCAATAGTTTGGTAAAAGACGTTGGTAAACTATCTTGGTGAAAACCTCAGTGGAAGTTGGAAAAGGCTAGTTCGGGGTGCACATCTAGTGTGGGTTACATGGAGCATACCTCATCTTCCAGATAAATTCTATTTCAAAGAGAAAAGGAAAGAAAGAGAACAGACTGCAACCTGACGTGAAGCTTGACGCTTGGAATCCAGCCCACTTCAGCTAAGTTGCAACTGTAAACACAATTTATGAGATTAAATTATTATTGTTTTTTTGTTGTTGTTTGCTTTTTGAGACAGAGCCTCAAGCTGTTACCTTGGATAGAGTGCTGTGGCATCACAGCTCATAGCAACCTCTAATCCTGGGCTCAAGAGAGTCTCCTGCCTCCCCCTCACAAGTAACTGGGACTACAGGCGCCTGCCATAATGCCTGGCCATTTTTTTGGTTGCAGCCACCATTGTTGTCTGGCAGGCCTAGGCTGGATTCGAACCCGCCAGCTCAGGTGTACATGGCTGGCGCCTTAGCCCGTTCAGCCACAGGTGCCGAGCCGAGATTAAATTATTATTGTTTGGAATCATTGTATTTCAGTGTTAATTGTGGCAATGGCTGACTGACAAGCATAATTGCTAATGATGCTTGGGATTACAAAGCTTTAGCATATTTTTAGGAACAGAAACAGTTGAAGTGTAGGTAAAATAGGATTTTTCAGTAGCCATTTGGTTTTGAGATACAAAATGAAATAAGGCACTTTAAATATCTCAAAAGGAACAATCACAAAAGAATTAACTTATTTGAGATGAATATGTGAGAATCAATAGATTTTCATTATATATTGGATGAATGCATACTTCATTAGAGTTTTTCAATACTCACCTATAACTTCTACGTGTCTATACCTTCATAAGGATCACATTGCAAATTAGCAACAAAACTAAACCACTGATTTCAAGGACAGCAAATATAGACAAGGCAGCTAATTGCTGAAAATATATTGCTTCATTCTTCTCCTTTACATTTAATGGACTAGAAACTGGGAGCATTAATTAATCATTAAATGCTCTCATTTTCAGCATAACAATATAGTACTTTCTGGGAAAATGTTGGTGACCGTTGTACTTCTTTTTCTAAGTCTCTGCCTTAGAGTTATCACCTTAGTTCCATATATTCAACTATGTCTTTACCAAATAAGCCCCATGGCTTAGCTTTTCTTCTCTGTCTATGGAGTAATTATTCTTTCAGCTTTTCATTACTTCTCTTACTGGAATTTCTTTCTTCAGTGGGTCCTTGGTCTCGGGGATTTGAAAAATGAACCCATAGACCACAGATCAGTGGCAAGATAGGATTTATTACACAGAACAGAATACAGAAAAAGCACCAGAGCTTCTGGAAGAGGGAAAGACCTGAGTCAACAAATCTCCCCCTGGGTCTTTTGTCTAGTATATATAGTCTAACAAATCAATGGATATAGTCCCTTCTACTGAGGGCAAAATGTCAGAGCCTTCCCTTCATGAAATTGCCCAGGTCTAGGAAATGGGGGGAGGGTACCTGTTCAGTCCTAAATGGGGGCAACCCTGTATCAGTCCTCCATTCCAAAAACTTTCAAGTTGTCTATCTTCACTAAGTTATAGGATTTTTCCTTGTCACATAAGGATAGAAACCAAGCATTAATCTTTGATTATGTTGGTTGTGGCAATAATATGTTTAGTCTTACAAAATGCATCAATAGAACATGTTTGTCATTTTGTTTGTTTATTTGTTTTGTTTTGTTTTGTTTTTGGCCAGGGCCAGGTTTGAATCCACCACCTCTAATAAATGGGGCCAGCGCCCTACTCCTTTGAGCCACAGGCTCTGCCCACTTGTTTGTCATTTTGAATCCACTATATCTTTTATGTTGCTATTACACTATCTTAAATGAATGTCTCGCATTTAAACTGTAGTTTTAGATTTCCTAACACGCTCCTGTGGCTAGGAATCATCCCACCTTTCCCTGCCAGGTGAATCATACTAAAATTGTGTGACCCTCTGAAAAGAGACATATTCCCAATGGCTTTTAATAGTCTATCAAGGCAAGTACAGAGACCGTATATTGGCACTCAGGACAATCATTCATATTAATGAACCTGAATATAAATGATCTCAGATAAACCATAATTTATGTTCATTATTGTTTTTATATATTTCGTGTCACCCTGCTTTTGAAACTTGCTGAAGCTGTTTCTTTGATTTGCAGTGATCCTCTATTCATTCACATCTCTCAGTTTCTCCTAATCTTTAAAAGTATTTCACACCTCATGCAATCTGTATTATACTCTGTATTATACTCTAATAGCGATATCTAACAAAATATTAATTAATGCAGTGCCTCAGGACTTTAAGACACAATAGTATTCATGATGCATATTTCTCAGATAATTAGCATATGCATTTAGAGGGCAGAGACCTTGCCTTATTAACTTAAAAATGCACTAGATCCTCTGTACTTGTAACCATTTTATTGTATATCACTGTTGTTTATTGCATATATTATTGAAATACATTTTTAAAGATCATCATAACTATAGCGCTAGTTAGTAGAATCCAGCTAGCTAGAATGAGAAACAGCTCACCTGCACGGGCTTCCTATGTGCTTGCCATTGTGATAAATTGAAACAACACTAAGAGTTAGTTTGTACCATTTAATCACTTTTTCCAAATGCGTAGTCTGAGGCACAATGAGGTAAATTTATTTGCCTAGGATTATACTGATGATAAATGGTCTAACAGGAATACCAGTGGAAACCACGTGGAGCTACAGCCAAAGATCTTCCTGTTTCTCAGAACATAAGTGATGCGAGTGATCTCTCAAAAGAAATAAGCTAACAGGGAAAGGTTGCCTAGTTGCCCAATGGTTGTTTGAAATATTTGAAGTGACTAAGCACTGGAAATAAATATCTTAAGTCATTATCTAGGAAATGTCCAATGTGAAATTTGAATTTGTTATATCTCAAACAAGAAGCACCACAACTATCCAAAGTATGAATGGCAGTTTAGTTAAACAATAAGTTTCAATTAAGGGAGCATTAATATGGCCCTAATTATCACACATATATCATAAAAACTAAGCACAAAGTGGAAAATAATGGCCCTGTTGTAAATGCTATTTATTTTATAAATAATATATGAACTTTTATGTTTTCTTCTTTATGATAACAGAGAGAAACAGAATCCTGAAAAGAAAAAAAGATTCTATAATGCAAAAATATGCTGATTGCTCATCTTCTGGATTTAATTTTGTGAACCCTCAGTATCACATTACTCACATTGTGACTTCAGGTGTTTGTGAAGAGCCAATAAAAACTTTATAATGTATTATAGGCCATTGAGTCTGGGACTCTAATCTGATTATCCTTACAGCAGATCTTTAAAAGTTAGTATGAAAGACATCCAAATCTAATAAAGTCTAATCTACGCAAGGATTTATTGAGTTTTCCAAATCCATTAAGAAACCTAATGGTCATAGATTGTGAACTAAGGCACATGTAGAAATCTAATTTTGCTTTTAAAATGAGCTAGGTTAGCGTTATCTTCAAAACATCTCTTTAGATTTTAACTAAGAAAGCTACAATAAAAAGCAGTATTACATTAAAAGAGTACTACAAGAAGATTACTGAATATTAGATCTTCAGTTTGAGAAGAGACAAGTGTAAACAAAGACTGCCCTCAAAGACATGGTCAGAACTAACTGCAGCAGAACAGATTGCATTTGGCAGGAACTCATAGAGGGCAGAAAATAATGCAAGATTTTTATAAATGCCGGTACCTTCTATTACCCAGTTAAACAGCATGAGGCCACCATCTTACATTCAGACAACTACTGAAATCTCATTTGTATCTCTGTCATCAGGAAGTGGAGTCAGATATCAAGTTATTTTTAGCATATATAATCAATAACATCTAATGCTTCAGGGTAGAGAGTGAAAAGCAAGATGCTAAGTCTAACTGTCCAAATTATTGTCTCAGGAGTTGGGACATATCATAAACATGGAGGACAAAAGTCACACTAGTAAAAAGAATTGTGCTCATTTTAAAAACAACACTATAATTATAGGAGAATTAAATACCTGCAAACAATAAAATAGTTTGAAAAACGCATGTGTTGATATGATTGAAACGAGAAAACAGTAAAAAGTAATCCAGATTCAGGTATTAATGGTAATTGCGGATATAATGTCAGGGGTGATTTTAGAACCAGTGAAAGCATGCTCCTTTTCTATAACTACCTGTAACATCTGATGCTAGGTAGTAGGATGTGGATATCAGATTTAAATATTCATCGGACAGAGGTTGGGCACGTAATTATCTCACATCTACCATGCATATGCTTCATATGAGCACCATCCCCCCACCCAATCAATTTACAAGTATGAAAAACATTTACCAAAATTTGCTTGTTGGTTTCCCTGGAAGATACCAGATGTACAAGATTTGAGAGAGGCAGGAATATATAGAAACAACATGAGGATAAGTTTTAAGGGCTACTGCTTCCTTTTATATGCTCAGCTATAGAAAATTCTAATTAAAGAACATGTTCAGCTCCCCAAAATGTCAACACCTGAGTATCCCTCTTTCTACAGGCATAGGTGAAAAATACTTTCAGAGAGATATAAATAAATTTTTAACACATTACCCTGAATTACATAAACATGTGAATTTATTTCAAATATACATTCATTTTTATTACTTCCTGTAGTAAACAAAGAAAATAATACAAAAAGACTATATATTTTTTTGCTTAATAGTATACATTTTGCTTTTATTTATTTTTTATTAAGTCATAAATGCATAGATCATATATACATTACTTATATAATGACATTTGAATTTAAAAATATTGGGTCTTAAAGTTGTCATGACATAAAATTATAACATAAATGTAAAAGAAGCAATTGCATTTCAGTAAAAGGAAAAAGATTCATATGATCTGAAAGACACAAAGTCATATAACTGCATCTAGAAAACCAAAAGTGCTGTATAGAAAATTGTGTGTGTATATATGCACATGTAAGAAAATAAGAATTTATTTATTTATTTATTTTTTAATTGAATCATAGCTGTGTACATTAGTTCAATCATGGGGTACAGTATGGGGGCTTCACATGCAATCTGAGATATTTTATCAACCTGATTGACGTAACATTCATGAGATTTTCTCGTTTACTATATGAAAACATTTTTGATCCTTGTTTAGAAGTTTTCTCCTGACCCTTCGAATATGTACCACACATGTGATCTCACCCTTTGTCCCATCTCCCCCCACCCTCTCCCTCCCCTT
>CAUYON010164529.1:0-98860 GCA_963573935.1 Arctocebus calabarensis | reverse complement strand
TCCAAACATCTATCTCTCTGTTTTTGTGCCAGTACCATGCTGTTTTGATCACTATCGATGTATAGTACATTCTGAGGTCTGGTAACGTGATTCCTCCTGCTCTGTTTTTATTTCTGAGTAATTTCTTGGCTATTCAAGATTTTTTCTGATTCCATATAAAATGAAGTATTATTTTTTCGAGATCTTTAAAATATGATAATGGAGCTTTAATAGAAATTGCATTAAAATTGTATATTGCTTTGGGTAGTACGGACATTTTAATAATGTTGATTCTTCCCAGCCATGAGCATGGTATGTTTTTCCATTTGTTGACATGTTCAGTTATTCCTTTTCTTAGAGTTTCATAGTTCTCTATATAGATACCTTTTACATCCGTTGTTAGGTAAACTCCCAAATATTTCATCTTCTTTGGCACTACTGTGAAAGGGATAGAGTCCTTGACTGTTTTTTCGACTTGACTATTATTGGTATATATGAAAGCTACGGATTTATGAGTGTTGATTTTGTAGCCTGAGACACTGCTGTGTGCTTTGATCACTTCTAACAGTTTTGTAGTAGAATCACCGGTGTTTCCAAATATACAATCATATCATCTGCGAAGAATGAAAGTTTAATCTCTTCTGACCCTATGTGGATACCCTTGATTACCTTTTCTCCCCTAATTGCAATGGCTAGAACTTCCATTACAATGTTAAAGAACAGTGGAGACAATGGGCAACCTTGTCTGGTTCCTGATCTAAGTGGCAATGATTTCAATTTAACTCCGTTTAATATGATATTGGCTGCGGGTTTGCTGTAGATGGCCTCTATCAGTTTAAGAAAGGTCCCTTCTATTCCAATTTTCTTAAGTGTTCTGATCACAAAGGGATGCTGGATATTTGCAATTTAAATTTAAATTTGCAAGCAAACTTTATGGCCACCTTTATTTGTACAACATAATGGTTTATATTGTGGATAACAGAGTTTCAGAGCTGTCGCTTAGAAAATAACCATATTATGCTTTCCTTCTGATTTTTTAATCCTGAAAAATAAAAAAAGTAAATTTTTATGGGTTTCCAAAGAACTGCTATCAAATAAATTACACTTGTCTTCTACAAATGTACTTTGACCCACCCAGTGACATGGAGCAAGGCATCTGAAGGGTTATTCAGAGATGAAACTTGGCCCCTCATTTAGCAAAAGAGGCCTGGGAAGGTCAGGGCTCCCACCTTGTTTGGTGTTGACATCTGACGGGATGTGTGATGGGTGTGATCCTGGAGAAAAGTGCTCGTCGCTGTAAGTGATGAGGGGGGTGAGAGGATGGACCGCGTGGGATGGCTGCACCACGGGAACTTTATTTGACTGCAAAGGAACCAAGAGGGCAACAGTTAGCATCAATGCCCAGCTCTTATCTCCTCTCTCAAAGAAAAAAAATCACCTGACAGCAGTAACTAGTGGTCAGCGTAACCCAAGAATTATCTCCCAACCGAGATACCAAAATCTTCTCATTTAGATCTTCAGAATTTTCCCATATTAAATACTTCTCAAGTACATGAATATCTATTCTACCAAAGGAATTACGAGTTATTGCCTCAGTGCTCCCTTTAGATATTTAGGTTGGTCGCCCTTATTCTACTTGACATGGATGTGTCTGTACATACATGTCCACAGTCTCTTACTCCTCGGGTTAAGCTTGATATGGAATTACTGAAGCAACATTTAGGAATGCTTTATAAGCTATTGATTCATTATATATGTCTGGCACAAAAAAGGACACTCAAACTCAAATAATTGTTCAATGAATAAATAAATACTGCCAACATGACAGACAATTTTTTAAATATCCCAATAAATATAAATTTGCTACATTGATATCGGCTCAGTATATAGAGTTTGTAATTCTATAGTTGTACATCTTCAGCAATGTGAAATCATTTTTTCACATTCCATATCTCTGTTAGTTAAACATGATTCTCCATTATGCTTTAGCCTGTAATCAGTCCATCTTTTGCTTCTCTAGTTTACAGAAGTATTAATTGATAAAAGGGAATTTCCAATCTTGAATTTAGCTGTTTAATATGAAATATTGTTTGTAAGCATTAATTATACTTGTTTACAAATTTTATTATTTGATTTGGAAGTCTAAAACTATATAACAACACTTTTTACCAGTTCAGATTATCTACTTGGATTTCATCAATTTGAAATCTGTCATCATTTTGATTGCACAGTTGAAATTATTTTGTATTCTTCCAAGAAAGTGCTTAATAATTAAATTAGTAATGTAAAGAAGGCTCAGACAGGTTTAACCTAAATTAAAGAGATCATTTATTGTTGATATGTCATAGTTATACACATATATTTGGGGCTATGTGTGATAATTTTGTGACATATATACATTATGTAATGATCACATCATGGTAATTGGGTATCTATCATCTCAAACATTTATCTGTTCTTTGTGTTGAGAACATTAAAACTCTTCTCTTCTAGCTGTTTTGAAATATATAACAAATTATTGTTAACTATGATTCCCATCCTGTACTATGAAATACCAGATATTATTCCTTCTATCTAACTCTATTTTCATACCCATTAACCAACTACTCTAGGGAAATCATTTTAAAGAAACTTCATAACCCCTCCCTCCCCAGAAAAGAAAGGAAACTCAACACAATTATATTATGTGTAAAGATGTTTCTTTCTAATTGTAAACCTTCTACTAATTAAAGCAGTTTCAGACACATCTCCGTTTAGGAACACTATAGTAATGAGTAATATGAATTCAAGGGAAAATATAATGATTCACTAGTTCAGACATGCTTTCGCCATAATTAGTTTGAATTAGTGAGATTTTACATGTTCTGTACTACCAGCTAAAATGCATGTGAAATCAGTTTTTTCCAGAAGCGAATATCCATACATTTTTAAAATTTGAGGAACCGTCCGAAATTGCACAATGCGAACTGCTTAAGATACCAACCTCTGTTAACACAGTTGAGGGCTCCTGTAACACACCTGTGTACAAAAGCTGTACGTGTGACATACACTGACTTTGAATCTAGTATTTTTTGCAAATTAGGAACAAAAGTATGTGGCTCCAAGGGGAAGAACTACTGTCAGGAAAATGGGAAACTATGACCCTAGTAATATCATTACAACCTCTACCCAAAGAAACTTATGGAGGAAAAGTAACAAAGCAGGAAAATAATATGCTTCTGGACAATGATATAAACCCCATATTAGATTTTCCCTATTTTATAATTAACAGTTCCCCTCTAATGGCAAAACTTGCGTATCTTATATAGTCCCTGCTCTTTATTAAATAGAGCACCATTATCAAAGACACACAATTTTTCTCTATATACCTTGGTGAAAACATCTATACATATAAATGTCTACAAAAGTCTTCTTAAGGTGGTGCCCAAGGCTCAGTGGGTAGGGTGCTGGCAACACACACCCAGGTTGGCAGTTCTGAACCCGGCCCCAGGCCAGCTAAACAATGACAACTCCAACAAAAAACCAGCCCGGTGTTGTGGCGGGTGCCTGTAGTCCCAGCTACTTGGAAGGCTGAGGAAAGAGAATCACTTAAGCCCAAGAGTTTGAGGTTGCTGTGAGCTGTGATGCCACCACTCTACAGAGGGTGACAAAGTGAGACTCTGCCTTGGGGAAAAAAAAAATCTTTTCAAGTGTTAATGATGTAATTTGCCAAATACACAGAGTAAGTTTCTGAAACATAAGGAATGGAATACTAGAAGTTGAGGTGGGCAGACATAGAGAAAGGAGGATATATTACAAAACCGTTTTTAAAATGGAGACAAAAATCTCAACACCTAAACGTCAAAATGAATATACCGTAGAACCTCCATTGTTGGCCAGCTCAAGTTGATCTAATTTTCCTAGACTGGACACTCACTACATATATGTATCAGTACAATAGACCCTAGTTCCTTACATTGACCACTTCTGTATGTTGACCGTTTATTACTGTCCCCTTGCATGGTCAACTTACAAATGTTCTACTGTATTTCAACTATACTTTAAATGAATATATTTCAACTGTACCTTAGAATAATTGCTTTGAGTTTCATTTTTAAGTCTCATAAAAACTGTAACTGCCAATCTAGTATACAGAGATATTTTCTTAGGGTAGTTATAAAGAGTAAGCATTAAGGAAATTTTCTGGAAATATATATATATACACACATGCACATATACATATATATTTTTTTTTGCATACCCCTTTTTCCAGAGCATCACCCTAAGGAACTTGCATAACCAGGCAGCATCTTCTTAATGTCTGACCTATCCCTCCAGTCATATAGCTCAGAGTCTGGTGCCATGAATTTTTGCTAAATTATGCTATCCTTGCTCTCCTCTTAATTTTACGGTTTTCAACATAGATTTGCTTTCCTGTGGAAAGGAGATAAGAAGCTGAGGATTTTAATTTAAGCTCTGGCCTTGTCTTATATTTTGCAAGATGGATAGTGAAAGCAGTTCTAGTAGGTGTGTTAAAGCCAACAAGGATTATGTCCATTTTTCTGACCAAATAATAAAAGTAATATGAAGTCTCAATAATATGTGTGAGCAGAATTCTAAAGGGTTATACTTTGTCTCCCGCCAACCTTCTTCACCACGTATATCGACAGAACACAGTGGATTCCAATCTACACTGCAGACTGCTGGCACTGTCATCTTGGCAACCTGTCCTCAGCCCTGAGATCTGTGAGCGTCGTCTGATTTCAGGAGTTACTGTCCTTTGATACTATATGCACACACAAAGGAGGACCCTGGCACTGCTACTTTGGTCACATTTTAAGGCAGACAGTATAACCATTCTTAATTCTATTCTTCTAATCTCCTAAAAACAATGTGGTATATTTTCAATGTGGGGAGTAGGGAGGGGAAGAATAATCAACTGACTTGACTCCGTAAGTCTCTGTAGACAAATTTATGTAACTGCATCACATGCACATATATGCATATATATGTGTGTGTGCATTTATTAAGAACCTAAAATGTTCCAAGCACTGTTCTAGCACCAATGACCAACACACAGCTTACTTTCTAGGGTTCTAGAAGTGGGGGCGAGCAATAGTGGGTGGGTGTTGGAAACAAGGAATATGTTACAAAATTTTAAAAAATAATAAGCAAAATGTGAAAGAATAGCATTAAGAACTATGAAGAAAATGAACTGTTAGGAGAGACTGTGTGAGCCTGATTCCACACCTACGTAGCATGTGGAAATTGTAAGAAACCTAAAGTACATTTTGTCCAAGTTCCTTATTTTCCAAGACCAGGAGCTGAGAAACAGAGGTCAGCAGGGAAAGTGCAATCAAACCAGGGATTACTGTACAGCCCCACTCACTGCCCAACTCTAGTAGCACAGGGTCATTGTCAGGCAATGGGAATGGAAGCCCTGGGCTGTCCAATCAGTGGAGTCAAGTAGCAGAGAAATGTAAGCCTTTTGGCTCTTAGTCTGTGCTGGTTACTATATACACACAGTACCTCACCTAGCAGAACCCAAGGCTCCTGGTTCCTACTCAGGTGCTTTTCCCACTCTGCCTCTCAGTGTAGGGAGGGAGGAAGGAGAAAGGGTAAGTCTTAGCTTCCAGTAGAGAATCTCCAGGTATTCCCTCCTGATGTGTGTCCTTTGTTTTATTATCCCAGGGTAAAACAATACATAATCATTCCAACTTGGTAAGATACTCGGCAGCCCATGTCATCCCAATGCTCCACTCCTGCTCCAAGAGGTTCAGTAACTTGTCTCAGCTCACAGGGCAGTAAGTGGCTGAGTGAGGTCTAGTACTCTGGTTTGATTCCAACTGTACTTTTTCTATTATTAAGCAAGTGATTAGTGGATGAACCAAGGGAAAGGAAAAAAGATGGAAAGAAAAAGGGGTCGAAAATACCACGGGTGAACACATTCAGTCCTCAAACATAGCTGTTCAGGGGGAAGCCAGAACTCTTTTCCTAAATTTGAAAAATCACCATCAGGCCATCCTAACTGCTAATACGTACTAATTACGGCAATTAACACTCACCAAGTGCTTATTGTGTGCTTAGCACTTTATCCTCACAACCACCTTTGAGGCAGGTACCATTATTATCTCCTTTTACACATGAGGAGCTCCTTCACTTTCCCAAGGGCCTATGTAGCTAATAAGTGGCAAAGCCAAGATTCAATTGCAAAAGCCTGGCTCTAGAGGCCAAATTCATTACCAGTGTACCATGTGGCCTCCCTGAGAGCCAAGTACATAAAATCTTGGACACTGAGTTGACCATCTGGGCCATACCTGACAGCATGTGACATGTGTGAAAGGACGGTGCGGTATCTGTCCCAGGCACAGAAATCACTTTAGACAAAGAGGCACCTCAGCAGAAGTGGTCACAGCTGCAGAACCTCAACTGCTGCCTTTCTCTCTAGGACTGGAAAACATTCCAAGGAAGCTTGGCTGGCTGCCACCCAGGCTGGTCCCTGCAGGTAAAGACCTCTTTGGCATCACAGCCAATAAAACCCACACCTCCCGTGGACATGAAGTGGGTGCCACTTAAGGATCCTGAGAGCCACCCCCAAAGCAGCATTCCCAGAAATGACCCACTCGCCACTGGCAGGAACCTAAGGTGTCAGAAAGTTGTTAGCCTCCAAGGATGTGGTTCTGGGAAGAATTAAAAAAGCGGTTCCACTCCTGACTGGCTAAGCCTCCAGCTAGCTAGCAAATGGAGTGGCTGGGGAGAAACCTACTGGCCTGGTGGCTAGTCTTCGTTTTCCACATCTCCAGATTTCAACTAAATGCAAAGGACAGGATCTGGCTGCACATAAAGGTCTCGAGTTCTATTTAAATTTGGCTGTGCATTGTGTCAATAGTCCTCTTGGTAATAACTGAACCCAGGGGAATTGTTACACTACCACCTTACTCACATGAGGAACGTCATCTGGCCTCAATCACTGAGGTGGCATTTTACTTTTTAGTAAATACTGAGTAAGTTTGCACCTCATGAAGTGAAGCCATCTGACTTCATACTGTGCCTTCCCCTCTTCTTCTGAGGATCTCAGCGTCTCAGGCCTTCCAACAAAGAGGAGCAGGCTCAATTTACTCCAAAAGGATACACTGATTTATACATCGACTGGGCCTCAGTAACACAGAATCATGGAAATAAATACTTCCTGAGACCCACCAAAGCTAAACACCTGTTCCAGGCCTAATGTGGCTTTCAAATCAAAGACCGTTGCTGGCTGTGACACAGCAGCATTTTCCAGACAATGATGAGGGTCCAGGCTGTAGATTCAAATATTCCATGAGCCCAACTATGGAGGCAAAGAGACAGGCCTTCATCGTCATAGACAACTGAAATGTTTTCCTAAGGGAAAGCAGAAATCAGAGGGAAAGGAATTGATATGAACTGGACATCAGTGAGTGCTAATCATTACAGCAGTACATGTACATGCTTTGCCACTCACCCTCGTCAGGGGTACCAGTGGCACCTTACTTATAGAGGCGCAGCGGAGTGCTTCTGAACACAGAGCTAAGTAATAATAAGCCAAGAGAGAAGTCATGCTTGCAGTAGTTTGATATGAAAGTCCCCATCTTTTCTGTCTTATCCTGCTTAGTTCAGCTCCTCTCTTCACCTCTGCTGCAAACTACCCTATGGTCTATCGTGGTCACAACTGCAGTGAAGCATCTGGACAAGAACAGCTGACCACTCAGAGAGGACTAATGTTACTTAGGACTACAGGCAAACTGCTGGAGAGCTGCCTTACAAAGAAGTGTGGAGCATTCACTATTCTCCAAGTTCTCTACAAGGTGATGATTTTCATACTTTATATCATTTAGTGCTAAAACTATCTCTAAGTTAGGTGTTAGGATTTTTGTTTCATAAAGAAGAAAATAGGGTTCTGAGAATAATTCATTCTGGGAGACAAAAGCAAGCCTGCTGTTTGCAGTGACTGGAGTCTGGAAATAGAGGTACGGGGGTTGAGGTCAGAACGTGAGAAAGATCAGGGTAAAAGGGAAAATGACACCTGATTCGGTTAAGCTGCAACACCGTATTATGTGATTCCTTTCATAAAACCTTCACCATGCCCCTAATCCTTTAAGCACTCCAAGTTAAAGTCTGTACTTTGAAAATTATAAACCAGAAAACAAATGAAAATAGATCTGAGATTTTCCTTGCTAGTGGTAAAACATTACAAGTAAGGCAACATAGTGACAGATGCAGAGGCCAAATAAAGGAACACAGAGGAAGGTGAGAGAAAGGATCACTGGATCTACAGAGGTAACGCAGTGAGGGCACTGCCTCGGCCCTGGCTGCAGGAGTGCAGGGACTGTCCAGGACTTGTGTGCAGAGGGCAGGACTGGGGTAGAGCCGGAGCCCAGTGGTTCACATCTGGATCACAGCCACTGAAGGTCAGGAAACAGCTCGTATATACGTTGATGGACTGGGGCCAAGGGAGCTGCAGCACGCAGAGGGGGAGGTCAGGGCATAAAGTGGACCATGAACTCTGAATTTACAACTGCTGCCCTGATGCAAGATAAACTTGCTTTGCCAATCTAATCACTTCTGGTGAATAAGCTGAAGTTTGGTCAGCTTGGTGACAGTGGTATCCATGCAAGAAACAATGGAAAATAAACATATCGGTAAAGATGGGTAAGAAGTCAGGAGTAGGGGCCTTCTCCTACCATGCAGACAGCTCAGAGCAGAGGCAGCAGTGGCACAGATTTATAATGACAACAAGCAATAGGAAGGGACAGAAAACAAATACCAGAAAGTTCTCCTCTAAGTCTTATTAGCCACCATCCTAAATAGACTCATCGATCTTTCCTGGTACTAGTGTGGGCACAAGGTTAAAAAGGCTCTTCCCCCTCAGCTGTCCACGGATGGCCTCTCTGGAAGGCAGGGAACCCACAGCCATCATGACAACACCTCTCTACTACCCAGCTCAGAGAGTAGGAGATCTCTCCTTGGCACTCAGCATGTCCAACAGGGAAGGAAGAATGCCTCCCCCATGGACCTAGAACCCCAGTGGTGGGCTAGCAAGCTGGAGCCTGCTCTAGGCCAGAGAAGCCCTCTAGCTCCCCAGATGAGAGAACAGATGAGTTGTTTTTATCTTCAGCCTGCAAATGGAATTCCAGAAGGTTGAAACTAATAGACTTAAACTTGATTGTTTCAGATTGAAAGGAGGAGTTCTTTACACTTGAAGTTACCATAAAAGGCATTTGCCTTATTTTAAACAGAATTGATAATTGTTTTAAGATCAGGTGTGAAGCATTTAGAGAACAGTAATAGAAATGCTTATGAAAATTTTGTTTCTTCAAGTCTTCCCTGATTTTAATAAGTGCCATATGTAAGTCTTTTCTGCCTAAAACTCAAGTGTTTTAATAAGTGAAAAGAATAACATTTATTTCTGCAGAGGGTCCTCATTTTTCTATAGAATTTGCTGAGGAGCCTTTCAGAAATCAACAGGAAAAATACAATAAATAATTTTGGATTCAGCTAATATTAGAAAGATTAGGGCTGAAAGTATAAATAATTGAGGTGGGTTCAAACCCGGCCCTGGCCAACAACTACAAACAAACAAAAAAAAAAAAGAAAAATTGAGAGCTTAAGTTTATTAGAAAGCTCAAGTCATTATCTATTAACATACAAATGTGGTATTTACACTGTAAGATAAGTAGTAAAACTATGCTAAGGAATTGCGCTGTCCAGTAAGGTAGCTATTAGTCAATGGCCTCGGCCCTTGAAAAGGTGGCAGTCCAAATTGAGATATGCTAAGTGTAAAGTACACACTGCACTTCAAATATTTGAAAGGAGAATGTAAAATATCTCAATATTTTTATATCAATTATATTTTGAAATAACTTTGACATTTTGTGTTCAATAAAAGTATGACTAAAATTAATTTTACCTTTTTTGGATGTAGCTGTGAGAATATTTAAAATTATATATAAGACTGGCATTTATGGTTTGCATTATATTTCTAGCAGGCAGCTCTGCTTACAGTTGAAAATGGGGAACTGCCTCCTTTCTCTCTTGTATTCCTTTTTTTTTTTTTTTTGAGACAGAGTCTCACTTTGTCAGCGTCAGTAGAGCACCATGGTGTCATGGCTCACAGCAACCTCAAACACTGAGGCAGGTGGATTGCTTGAGCTCAAGAGTTTAAGAGGAAACTGAGCAAGAGTGAGACCCTGCCTCAAAAAAATAGCTGGGTGTTGTGTCTGGTGCCTATAGTTCCAGTTATTTGGGAGGCTAAGGCAAGAGAATCTCTTGAGCCCCAGAGTTGAGGTTGCTGTGAGCTATGATACCATTGCACTCTACTCAGGATAACAAAAGTGAGACTCTGTTTCAAAAAAAAAAAAAAATACCTAATACACATTTACAGATTCATTACAAGTTACTGATGAATTCATTCCTTAACAGGTAACCATCTTTTCCATTTCACATGACAGCATACTGTCTGGGAAGAAAAAGCAGAGCTTATCTTGAGTGAAAATGATGCTGCAGGTATCACTACTCACAAGATGTACTAATATGAGTCAAGAAAAAATAACCTTTTGTTTGGGATTTAAAGACAAAATCCTGAAATGAGTTAGACTGAGGCTAAAGACTTAACATGGCAAAGAAAGCAGAATTTAATTTTGTACATTTTGATTCACCTTTAAGCTCTCAAATAATGGAAAATTTTCCTTCAAAATATTTGTTTCAATATACAAAAAAGGAGGAAGCAAAATGTAAAGACTTTTAAAAGACTTTTAATTCTATAAAGATTGTTACCCTGAATTTATAGCTATGTGCTAGAGCAAACTTGTTCTAGCTTATGAGAGCTAATGGCTAAATTTTCAGGAATTTTTGAGGCCCTGTTATTATCATGTTGGTAGCTTGAAATTGGTCATGGTGGGATTATTTGTACCATGGAAATTGGCAAATGTGAAAAGTCCCCTCTCCCCCAAGCTGGTTGTTAAACATGTAACAGCATACCACTGGCAAACACTGAATCCCTTCTTAAATTACTCAGCAAAAAACTCCTTTCTTTCCTTATTTCTCTTTAACAAGCAATAGGATCATAATCGTGATCTTTGCCTGAAGCTACTCCAGAAGGAGAAATTTCAAAGATCTTCATTGGACCATAATCTAGGATGACCTGCTTCATTTCATAGCCCACCTCCTGCTCACACCGGTGGGATGTGCAGCCCCCAGTCACTGGTTACTCTGCCTGCTTCCTCACCTCTGGGCCTGAACAGCACTAAGTTTGAGTAGATAGATGGAAGGAGCACATGCACAGCAAAGGGAAGAGATTTTTGGAAGATTCACATAGATCTTCTTCCTTTCTTTTACTTCCCCCTAAAATAGTTAATGTAGGCAAAATAATATAAAATGCATGATGTCATTATTTTAGAAAGTTATCCATAAGAAATTAACTTTACACAAAAAGGCAAATAACTGAGACTATATAACAAGTGCAGTAAGGAATACATTAATGCAGCCGTCAACATGAGAGCCGTGTGTCAGAGCAGTTGTCCAGAAGCTGGCATCGGGCTAAATACTGTATTTAAAAAGAGAGAGGTGAGAGGCTTTTGTTTTTATAGCAGGTTCACTAGAAAACATGATATACATTCTTTCTAGAGAATATGAAAATTAGCTTAGGAATTTCTGAAAACAATTATGGAGCTTGGGAAAAGGGGATAAAGGAACAAAAATGATTCAAGGGCTAATTGAAGAATATATATATATATATATTTTTTGAGACAGAGCCTCAAGCTGTCACCCTGGGTAGAGTGCTGTGGCATCCCAGCTCACAGCAACCTCCAATTCCCAGGCTGAAGCGAGTCTCTTGCCTCCGCCTCCCAAGTAGCTGGGACTACAGGCACCCGCCACAACGCCCGGCCATTTGTTGGTTGCAGCCGTCATTGTTGTTTGGCGGGTCCTGGGGCTGGATTCGAACCCGCCAGCTCAGGTGTACGTGGCTGGCGCCTTAGCCCGTTGAGCCACAGGCGCTGAGCTGAAGACTATTCTTAAGACACTCAACTCTTTGCTGCCAGAGGGGGCCCGTTAGTGAACAAATAATAGTATATTGGGTTTGAAGTCTAAAGATCCAAGCAGGCTGATTGCTGTGGCTCACATCCATAATTCTAGAACTTTGGAAGGCTAAGGCAGGAGGATTGAGACCAAGAGTTCAAGACCAGACTGGCCAACATAGTGAGAACCCCTTCTCTACAAAAAAGTTTTTAAAAATAGCCAGGTGGGGTGGTACATGTCTCTATTCCTAGGTACTTGGGAAGTTGAAGCAGACAGATCACTTGAACCCCAGGAGGAGTTCCAGGTTACAGAGAGCTATTAAAGCACCACTGCACTCCAGCCTGAGCAACACAGTGAGATACTGCCTCTTTAAAACAAACAAATAAAAAACCCTGGGTACTATTTTTGGTCCTACTTGCTATCGTTGTATGAACTTAAGCAAATGACTTACCCTTTCTGTGTTTCAGATTCCTCACTAAATAAGGTGTATGTTTTCCCTGGGTATGTTTGCACAAGGATCAAATGAGATCATGCATGAAAAAACACTTTGAGAATGGTAAAACACTATGTAAATACAATATTAATTCCACTTTGGGGAAAAAAGAAGTCATTAAGCTCTTTTCTTACACTGAGAATATTATTACTTGAGTCAACACACATGACTTCAGTGAATACCAAATAAATCTAACTTTGAAATTTGCCGAAACAATTAATAATAGCCTCAAAGAATCCTCTCATAATCACTGTGCTTCACCACTGATTTGCAGCCTTAAAGAGATCTCTGCTTTTCTATTAGGATAACTTTGTATAAGCATTTTTTCCTACAGTGTAAATATGCGGCAATATGGTTCCTATAAATACTTGAAGGATATCTCAATTTACCTCTTTAATATCTTTAATACATGTCAGCTATGAACTTTTTTTTTTTTTTTTTGCAGTTTTGGTCAGGGCTGGGTTTGAACCAGCCACTTTTAGCATATGGGGCCGGCGCCCTACTCCTTTGAGCCACAGGCACTGCCCTCTATTTTTTTAGTTTGAGACAGGGTCTTACTCTGTTGCCCAAACTGGAGTGAGAGTGAAGTGACTCTTCATAGCTCACTGCTACCTCAATTTCCTAGTCTCGAGCTAAGTCAATAGACACATGCCACCACACCCAGCTGCCTTTTTTTAATGTTTTTGTGAAATTGGGTTCATACTATGTTGCTCAGAATGGCCTCAAACTCCTGACCTCAAGTGATCCCTCGCCTCTGCTTCCCAAAGGGCAAAGATTACAGGTGTGGGCCACTGCAGTCCACCTGAATATCAATATTTTAAAAAATTTTTAATGTAATTTTTTTGAGAGACGCTATCTCTCTGGATAGAGTGCTATGACATACTAGCTCACAGCGACCTCAAACTCTTGTGCTCAGGTGATCCTCCTGCGTCAGCCTCCTGAGTAGCTGGGACTACAGGCGCCCAAATATTTTTATATTGGTTTGAGAAGATGTAGATGAATAGATGATGGGCAGGGTAGGCTAATTCAGAAAGTGAAAATATATAAATATATACAATGAGGAAGATGACCCATAAATGCAGCAGGTAGCAAGAAAGGTAAATGCAAGTGAGAGGAGTGGGCGGGTAAGACCCTGTGTGCAACAACTCGAAGTCTGTGACCTATGAGCACCGGATCCTTGGCACCAACAAACGATAAAGTGTGGGCACAAATACCCTCAGTGCCTTTCCAGCTCGTGACCTTGTGACCTCAAGGGTTCTAAAGTTCTGAATTCTAGTACTCTAATAGTCCAGAGTTCTGATACTAAGGCTAGAAGTGGATAAAATAATTAGGAAAGCAAAAGAAAGAAGTGCATATGGTCAGAAAGAACTTATTTAATATTTATTAAAATTTCTAAAAATCAGCTTTAAGATGAATCAGGGCAGTTTGCCGGCAGCCTGCACCAGTAACCTGAAGCAACATCAATAAAACTTACAAGAGAACATGAGCATTTAATTATTTCGACTGTCACTGAAATGATTACTAACATGATTTTTTTTCCAGTGCAAGGACCTATAAAATGGTGCTAATTATTACAATCTAAGAATAAAACCTAGCAAATAAGATGTGGTTCTCCTGCCAAAATTCCACTATGCTATCCCCTTTCTGCCACTGTGTACTCCTATGCTGTGAATCTGCCTTGAATCTCTACCACTAAGCTAACCTTCATAAACTCAGTTGGACATGGCTGCGATCAGAGCATCCCCAGTCTCAGAAATCAGACAGGGAGATGGCAGCCACCCAATGGTTGCTCAGGCACAAAAAGGCCAGCCCGACGTCTCCAGCTGATACACAGAGAGGATGTTCAGAGGTTCTAAGTTCTACAACTTGCATGAGCACAGTGCTACAATCCTCCAGGGAGAAAATGTGGGGGAAGAGTCCTGCTTCATCTCAGAAGTCTGAGTTCTAAGTCTCCTCTAGGCAGTACTTCAAAGAAGACACATCTTTGGCAGCCTGGTCTAGATAAGAATAAGCCACTCCAAGGAAAGGCTGAGGTCTTGAGAGAGAAAGGATTAAACGAAAAACAACCCACAAAATTTACATTAGTTCACGGAATGTTTTTGAGTTTCTCCTTTCTTTTGGATCTCACTAGCACCCTATAAAGAAGTTATCAGTAAGTATCTCATGTTTCAGAAGAGGACAAGAAAGCTTAGTGAAACCCAAAAGTGTAAATAAAAAAGCTGGACTCAACCCTGTTTTCTTTCAGCAAACCACGATGCAGCCCATCTCCTGGTCATACAGGAGCCTAGAGGCCCTCCTACCACATCAGGTAAAGGCTGACCTTGAGTGAGCCACAGGGCCTCTGGGGCAGGCGTGAGAAATGTCAAGCTGTAAATGCAGCCACAGAACCCTCCCCTTCCTCTTAAAATGCTTTCGTCATCTGTGTCTATGTTTTAGAAATAGGTATGGAGTATCATTTGAACACGGTAAAGACCGCATAATCAAGACGTACATTATTCACAAGCCTTGTTATTTCCAAGCCAAGCTGATGAATGGACTGTCAAGAAGAATGTAAGCTATTCCTTCTTATTTGGAAGATTCTGTATAGAACAAAGAATCACCACTTTAAGGAGTGAATCTATGTGCCTATGCTTTTCTCCTTCACCTTAGTTTTCCAGTTTATGCTAATAATGGTGATTTCTTCAGGCTCTCAACTCTTCCAGCTAATTAGCACTGCTTAGGATATCTCCTCTACCTTGATCGTTATGGCTAATTCCTGCAAATAATTAAAATTTATTTAACCACAATTTGAAAATGTCTATTAAAAAAACTCTGGGGATTCTTTTCCCTACCTGCTCTATTTAATCCAGTTTCAATGTGTAGAAGTGGAAATACTATAAGTCAATGTAAATAACACATTTTCTTTTGTTCGTCATAACCTGAATTTTTCCTCCTCTGCTTATTACTAATTCACTTGTGTTTTCTCTAATGAAATGTATTAACTTGTTTAACCCCTCATTCCCTTTTAAAATTTTTGTAAGAATTTGATGTTTAGAGCTTCAAAGATATTTGAAACACAGAACAACAGTTTTGCAGTTTGTCAAAAGGTAAACAGAGAACTACCACATGACCCAATGCTTTCACTATTAGGACCTGAGAAAATTGGAAGCATATATTTACACAAATACTTTTAAACAAATGTTTCTAATAATATTATTTTTAACAGTCCCAGACTGGAAACAACCCCAAATGTCCATCAACTGATGAATGGATAAACAAATGGTGGTATATTGCACTGAGTATTATTCAGCCACGAAAAGGGGCAAAGTATTAACACTCAACTAATAAACCTTGAAAACATTGCGTTAAGTGAAATAAATTCTTACATAAAAAGGCTCCCTGACTTTTGAATAGGCAGAGGCATGGAGATATACAGAAAAAGGGGTTGCCAGGGCTGAGTACAGGGGGAAATGAGACTGACTGTAAATAGATAAAGGTTTTCTTTTTGGAGCGATGAAAATGTTCCGGAATTAGGTAGTAGTAACAATTGTACAACACAGTGAACATACTGAAAACCACTGAATTATGCACCTTACATGGTAGATTTTAAGTTGTAAATTATATCCCAATTAAAAAAAATAAACTAAAGATACAAAAACTGATTTGGACTGAATGAAGGCTAATTTTACTTTATACAAAAGGCAAATCCAAGTGAAATTTTACCGTATGTGTGCATTATATCTCTGAACCTTGTAATTTTATGTGCAGTGATGACAGGGGACTCTCAGCAGGCTAAAATTGGGATCATATATAACCAAAGCACAACCCACACGGCAAAAGCATAACATACTGTGCGTGTTTAAGGAACGGATGACATCCACACTACCATATGAAGGACATACTAGGAGTTCTCCTTCTCCCTCCAACCTAACACACAATTTCAGGACCCATCTCACAGCCATGGCACAGAACTATTATTAGCCCCTCCTTCCTCTTCTCCCCTTCCCAGGACGCACTCTCTCCAGAACTATTCAATAAATGGCATCAACTGACTCTCTGTGTAACTGTACTGACGGTTGGGAACTGGAGGTGTCCCTTTTCAGGTAATCTCTGAACAGCCAGCGGGACGATTAGGGAGTGTGCAAACCTTTTGGGAACCCACACTGTCCTCTCAGCGTGCTCTACACTGTCAAGGGGATAGATAGGCATGTGCTGGCATGCTCGGGGGCCTCTCACCAGCCTCCATCAACAGCCTTAAAACTATTCATCGTTAACCCTGAGTGCTTAGTACTACAGTTTATGTATTTCCTTTGTTTAAAAACGTGGCACTTTTAAAAACTTATAAGTATATGAAGAATCCACCTTAATGTAATATTTACTCTTTAAGAAGACTACTGAGGTGGTAATAAAAAGTTTAAAAGTCACTCTGCCAGAACTTCAAAAATTGTTTTACCTCCAATAGCTCCATTTTCCGAAGTAGTTTCAAAATTAACATCAATAATGTTTGAAATCATGATTTTTACAAATATGAATGAAATTTTACATTTTCTATCTCATTTCTCTGTAGAAGATCTGCCTAAATTTTTATGATAGTGCAATGATATGATCCCATCCCTTCCACTTTGAAATCTCTATCAGGGTTTTCATTAGCCCCCCATTACAAGTATGTACAAAGTGACTCCTGGGCTTAAGATGAAATATTCATTTGCCTCATAAGAAAGGGAGAAAACTACCACTTCAAAGTGATTGAGTGCAAAGCAATTTATTAATACAGAATTCCAGAGCTAGAAGGAGCCTCAGGGTTCAATCAAGTCTGACTATGCTCAGTCGGCCAGTGAGGAAAGCCACGTTCAGAGAAGCCGGGCAGCTGGGCCTGCAGTCGGCCTCCAGATGTTGCCCCTCCAAATCCACCACCCACTGGACACCAAGCTACTACAAGACTCAGTCAGAGATGCTCAGAGGTGAGCCCAGATCTTTCTCAGATTAGCAGCCCAACCAATTCAGTCCATCTACTCTGACGCAAACACTTAGTTAAATGCCTATCACATTAAAATTCTATGCCAAGGAAACATGGCAAAGGGACAAAGTAAAATCTCATCACTGACATAACAGAACTTAATATCTCCTCACGGAGGCAAGATATAAATGCAAATAACTGTACTGTGCGATGTTAATAGCAAAACCAGGCCAATTTGGAGATGACATTCCAGGCAGGAGGTAATAAGGGCATAAGGAAGGCAATGACAGTGAGAATGGTCACAAAGGTGAGTGCCACTGGGGAGGCAGAGAAAGCTGACTCAAACTTGGTGATAGCCTGGGTGTGGTGGGTGAGGGGGACAAGCAGGATAGGCTTCCAAGACTGAGGCTACCGGGATGGGCTAGCAAGGGGAAAGTGGCAGGATGAGGAATGAGGATGGGCTCCATTTTCAGTGTTTACTGGAAGCAAATCAGCAACAAATATAACACTATACATCCATGTAGTGATAAGGGGATTTCTGTGGTTGCCATTTCATGTAACAAAATTTGCAAAATGATTTGTATGAGGTCACCAGGCTACAAGTGAACCAGTGCAAGACCCTAAGGCTGGACTCTAGTCTGGGCCATCCTACAGCTCTATAATGCTACCTACCATGGGTTAGCTTCAAAGATCATCTGCAGAAATACAAATTATTTTACCATAACCCAGTCAAATTGGTGAAATACACACACACACACACACACAGAGTTGCCATAACGTTTGTGTGCAATTTAAAAATGCACATGAACTTCATGGGTATCATGTGTGTGTACGTGTGTGTATGTAAAGTGATATCATATGGGCATCAAAAAACACTGATGAGGGAGAGTTTATACATATTTACATTCCTTTTATACTTCTGTGAGTGCTCAGAGAGAGGAAACCCATCTGAGTGGAGTGTTGAACAGGTGGAAAAATGGGTTAACTATAGAGGGATGAGTAGAGGTCAGAAAGCAGGCCAGACACAGCAGTGGTTCCCAGAGTCCCAGAGCTGGCTGGTCACTTGAGCTTGATTAGAAAGTACAAAAAAGCCCCACACCTTACATGCCTCATGATAAAAAGACCCATTGATCTTGGGGGAAGGGCTCCAGCCCACTCTCTGCCCCTCAATATGACTTTCATCATTTTTATTCCACACAAACATACAGATTTATGTCTCAAGAGAAGGGCTGAGGTCAACGACCTCTGCAGGCAACGACCTCTGTATGTATGAGTGCAGGGAAAGAAAAGGAGATCTGGTTTTTAAAGATCAAGGAGATTTAGCAGCCTTAGTTATGAAAAAGTGAAATTTCATACCGAGTCCACAAAGAGAAAAAAAAAAGACTAGAAATATATGCACTGATATGTGAAACACAATATTAACTTGTAAGACTACAGGGAATATTTATTTATCTCTTATGCTTTTCTGTATTTTCCAAAATTTTTACCTAAAATATTAAGCATTATCCTTATAATCAGAGAATTTTTATTTTATTTTTTTAAAAAAGGAAACTGGGCTCAGCGCCTGTGGCTCAATGGGCTAAGGTGCCAGCCACATACACCTGAGCTGGTGGGTTCGAATCCAGCCCGGGCCAGACAAACAACAATGACGGCTGCAACCAAAAAATGGCCAGGCGTTGTGGTGGGCGCCTGTAGTCCCAGCTACTTGGGAGGTGGAGGAAAGAGACTCACTTGAGCCCAGGAATTGGAGGTTGCTGAGAGCTGTGATGCCACGGCACCCTATCCAGGGTGACAGCTTGAGGCTCTGTCTCAAAAAAATAAATAAATAAATAAATAAAATAAAAGAAACTGCAGTGCTACTTGAGCTTTCTTTTTTATTTACTTTTACTTATTTCTTTATTTATTTTGAGATAGAGATTCACTCTGTTTCCCTGGGCAACCTCAAACTCTTGGACTGGTATATGTACACCATGGAATACTATGCAGCCATGAAAAAAAGAAGGAGACTTTACATCTTTTATGTTTACCTGGATGGAGCTGGAACATAGTCTTCTTAGTAAAGTATCTCAAGAATGGAAAAAAAGTGTCCAATGTACTCAATATGACTATGAAATCAGTATATAACCACCTATACACTCATACGAATGGCAAAACATAACTATAGTCCAGAAAGTAGAAGGGAAGAGGAGAGAGAGGGGAGGGGAAGGGGGATATGGGAGGAGAGAGGGTATTCAGGGGGACCTCACCTAATGTGCATGATGCAATGGTACATTTCACAACTATTAAGAAATGAGTATAATTGTGATGGATGCGTTATTTAGTTCAATGTAAGCATTTCACATAGTATACTGAAGCAGTATCCTGATCCCCATAAATGCATCAATGTACAAAGTTATGATTTAATAAAAAACAATTAAAGAAAAACTCACGGGCTCAAGCAATCCTCTTGCCTCAGCCTCCCGAGCAGCTGGGACTATAGGCACCCACCAGGACACCCAGCTAGTTTCTCTATTTTTAGTAGAGATGAGGTCTCACTCTCACTCAAGCTAATCTCAATCTCCTGAGCTCAATGATTCATATGCCTTAGCCTCTCAGAGTGCTAAGATTATAGGCGTGAACTACCATGTTCAGCCCTAGCTTTCTTGTAAGAAAGAAGTTCTATGCTTTGAATTTTATTCTGAATAGCCACTGAAGTCAGATTCTCATGTAAATTTTTTGGTTTTTCATAAAATTTCCCCTTATGTTGCTGTCAAGGAAGTGAATATCTTCACACACTCTCTGAGAACATTTTAGGTCCTTTGAAGGGAAAATAAAATGGAGTGTTACATCCTCTGACTATAGTGGAGGCCAACAGTCCAATTTCACCCTTTACCTCCCACCCCACTGCTGCCTCTCACTGTTGTTTTCCCTGTAAGTGGTAAGAGAAAGAACAAGAGATAGGAAATCTAGTACAAGGGCACATAACTAGAAAGGATAGTAAGTCCATGCAGGTTTTTACAGTGGGAGCCAAGAGAGCCCCAGAAAGCACAACTCTGACAACTCAGAGGCAGACATCCACAGCACTAAAGCTGGCTGAGAAAGGGCCAGGTCCTGCAGGGCAAGGCGTGGGGAAGGTAAGAAAGCCATGGAGTGCTCATCACTTTAATTCAACAGAGACATGCAAGTTTCGATGAGACCCAGCCCATCTATCTATTTGATCACTCTGTAAAGCATATAGCTGCAAAAGACCTCAACCCTCATATATTGCTTTATAATAGTATGCTTCAACTTTGAGGTTTCCTCTACAAATTGCTCAGATTTTCCACATCAACCTTCAGGTGCTTTGCAAGAGATGACTGTTTTGTAACAAGTCCCAACATTGTGCTGGTAATGAAAAGGTCTCAGTTTATCATCATCTTATCTGCAATCAGTTTGTCATAGCACCTCCTTCTTACTTTCAGCTTCTTCTAGATTTGACTCACTCATAATATACCCTTTCTCCTTGCAACCTGACCTGGTTAGGGGGTGCAGCACTAATAACGTTTTTCTGGATTCGGCTTTCCTATCCAAGTTAAACCAAGACATGGCTAAGGATTGATGTTTTCTTTTTGGGCCTGTAAAATCGACTTAAAACACAGGAGCTATCCAAAGCTCTTGGAACAGGGGACACTTCCATCAAAATAAGAGTGGCCATACCATCAAGAAAAACACTCCAGTGGCTGGAAACATATCCCACTGGCTTATCTTACCAGATCTTTTCCATACAGTAAAGACAATCACCCATGAAATCAAAACAAATCACTTATTTCTCAGTTTCCTTATTTATTAGATACACATTCACTGAGTTAGGGTTAACAGTTAAATATCAGGTTTAAAAATAAACAGAAAACAAGCAAACAAGTCCTTCTTTTTGAGCTGCAAGTTTCTCCTCCCTCACATTTTTACCCCTATTAAACCCTCTTAATTATATTAAAAAGAATCTTGGGTACAGATCTTACAAAATAATTAGAGTTGACTCACGTGTGTTTTTCATTCTCTATCTGCAACCAGAAATAACAAAATTGGATCTGGACCAAGTATCAAATTCAATAGGTCTCTCCTGTATCCCCAGCTTAGCATGCAAACTTTGATGCATAAAAACTTAACATTTCTACCTAGGGATGTAGTTTTGATAACAAAGGAGCTTGGCAGACAAAGGGTAATTTGTAAAATCTGCTAGAAGCTACTTATCTGCTGTGGGCATGCAAACTTTAGGCATATTTGAGTTAGCACCTGTGTAGAACTAATTAAATTGAAGGAAAAAAGAGAAATCCACTCCTTGTAAGGCCATCAACAGTATGCCTCAGTGTTTTAGCCTAAGCACTTCCTCGGTGCTCAATTTGTTTCAATTAACAGACGACAGCTAAACGCTGTTGACTTGCTGGAGGCTGTAATCATCTAGAAGGGCCTCTAAAAATAAAAAAGAGGACAAGCTGTCTTTCAGTATAGAAGGTGATTAAACATGAACCCCAGAGCCAGGCTGCCTGGGTCTGAATATCCCTTCTGCCACTTAATGACTGGGTGACTTTTGGCAAGTCACTCCATTGCCATTTGTCCAGTGTCTTCATTTGTAAAATGGGATTAAGAACAGGATCACCCTTGAAGGAATGGATGAGGAATATATGCATGAATATTTACAAACTACCAGAACAATGCCTGGCACCTGGTAAGCACTATGTAAATGTTAAACAAACAAACAAAAAAATGTGACATGCTTAGAGGGGTGATCAATAAGCATTATATATCACTATTCCCATCTGATGTGAATTGTAAGCTAGAAAACACAAGCTAGAAGATTCAGGAACCTAATATAAAGGCATCCCTGAAGTTCTAAACTATGGCCTTTTATTATACACACATGGATTTTTTAAAATCCAGAGAATTTATTTTTCCATCATTTAAGTCCCAAGCTCTTGGGGTGGGAGGGCAGGTACAGTAAGCCCACAGAAATAAATATCTGCCCAGCCCCATAATTAAAAAGAAGTCACCATTAGAGAACACAGATTCATTTGAAGTTCACCAATACAAATTACTTTCTCCCAGTATTTGAAGCAATTATCACTTTTAAAGTCTAGTGGGGGAAAGGTGTGAAAGGGAAAGTAATGAAGATGTGTGTTAGAACTGCTCTTCCCTTCAACTGTCTACACACAGCAAGAGCAAGCAGCCTCTGTAGGGAGGGGAGATGGGGAAGAAAGGCAGGTGGCATTGTTGGCTAAACAGTTTTCCAGGTAGAAAATTAACATCCTTCAAACAATACATAATTGTTAAAATTTTCTGTCTTTGCTATTTCGAGTACAGCAACGGGGTCACTAAGTACTATAATCGTTTCCTTATGGGCCATGTTTTCACTTTCTGAAATTAACACATTTCATTATTACCATTTCTCAGAAGTCAGAATTTCCCTCAGACATCATGCATTATAGGCATTTACTATCTCTATAATTTAATAGCTTCAATTTGTCCCTAGTGATACTACTGTTTGTCTGTTGCCTAGAAGGTTGCTAACAGGATGATTATAATTGTCTTTGAGATTGAATTTGTGTTGGTATTTTATTTAAAAAGAAACAAAAACCCACGAAGGAGGTTTTTCCTCTAATAAAAAGACACACAAAAATTCTCTGTTTCTTCACCTTCCTAAAAACGCTTTCCTATCACATCTCTTGGGAAATTGCCCCAGCTAGTCTGTTCCCCTCCCCCAATGTGGACGCCCTAAGCAGGCTTCCTGGGGTGAGCAAGATGGGCAGATCTGGGCCAAAGTCTTGGCTCTGGTCCCTTCATTACCTTTGTTCAGTCACTTAACTTCTGCTTCCTCATCTATAAAATGGAAATAATATCTGCCTTAGAAACAAAATATGTGAAGCATTCACAGCTGCCCAGTCAGTGTAGGGCAATCCACACTATTTCAAACCTTGGGTAGGTTTGATCTCTTAAAATCTACTCTCTGCATTCCTATACGTTTAGTGGCATTTCAATGAAAACTGGTGTTTATCAATTCAGGAGAAAGATAGGTCATCTTTACATTTGCTAGATTATCTAATGACTGGGTAAAATTGAATCAGGAATTTTCTCTAAGCTCTTCCAGAACATAATGTATAGGGCTAAACAGCAACCACTCTCCATACTTTCATAGGATACTACACAAAAGAACACCATGTCCAAAAGGAAGAGGAAAAGATCATCACTGCTGATTGAACTGAACTCCCATAAGGGCAAATGAAGACTTTCTGCCTGTGAGATATGCCCAGATGCGACGGTCTGCACCTCCTTCCATTCCCACTGGCTTTTTTCCTGAATGTTTCTAAAGTTGTGATGATTACACAAGAGCTACATTTTTGTCTTGATTCACAGCACACTGGCCTGTAGCTAATCTTTGCAAGCACTACCTGCTGAGTGTGCTTGGACAACCAGCCCATCAACTGCACTGTGGGCTAAGTCACCTTCCCACGACCAGCCCATGCTTCAGTCCCCACAACTCCTACCTGAGAACAGGAGAAGAGGGAAAACCAGACATGGCTGCAAAAAGTGATTCTTTCCCTTTTGCAGACACCAAACACATTTCTAGCCCTATTATTTATTCCCACCACTTTATTTAATAAGAGCAGGAAGAGTAAAGAGAAGGATGAGACAGAGGAAGAAAGAGCAGCAAGAAAAATATTAGCACACAAAAAGTACCATCACGTGGATTTGGGTCCTATGCTTATGGTGGACTACTGCACAACATGTCATCTATGAAATCGAGCCGTGCTCTGATTCCCCTTTAGGGTCAATAGAGCCATAGAGCTGGGCTGTCAGAGACAGATCAGAAATAGCGGCAGTCACCTACTAAGGGTTCAGTGGTGCTAGGATGTTGGGGTGTCAGGCCTCATATACACCATGCGGCTGCTGGGGCTTTAGAAACTTCCTTCTCCAGATTCCTGCTCTGTGAGCTTGTGGTGGTTTAGATGTGGTCAGTTGAGGGCCCTGAGGTATCTGCTTCCACAAGAAGAGGCCCAAGAAGAGCCAATGCCAGTATAAATAGTTCCTAGGCCTAAGGGTCAGTTTTGTTTTGCACTGTATGCCCCATCACAGCCTGTGTAGTATCCTGGTGCTGATTTCCCCAAAGAGAAAGGGGATTATAGGATTCAATCCCTTGAATTGCCAACAGGATTGTGTGGTGACCACCTTGGTGCTAATTTCCCCAAAGAGAAAGGGGATTATAGCATTCAATCCCTTGAATTGTCCACAGGATTGTGTGGTGACCACCCCCACCCACCTGTGAGCACACAGCATGGGGTGGTAGTTAAGAAGACAGCACTGAAGCCAGATCACCAGGGTCTGAATCTCAATTCTGCCTCTTGTTGTACAACCTTGGGGAAATTACAAGTATTCTTATATCTTCTTATTCCCCCCTTTATGTGCCTCAATTTTTCCTAATTTGAAAAAAGGATCCAGCCTGGCACAGTGGCTCATGCCTATAATCCTAGCATTCTGGAGGCCAAGGCAGTAGATTGCTTGAGCTTAGGAGTTCCAAACCAACCTGGAAAATAGAGAGACCCCCATCTCTAGTAAAAATAGAAAAACTAGCTGGGAATCATGGTGGGCGCTTATAGTTCCAGCTACTCAGGAGGCTGAGGCTAGAAGATTGCCTGAGCCTAAGAGTTTGAGGTTGCTGTGAACTATGATGAAGCCAGGGCACTCTACCCAGGGTGACAGAGTGAGATCCTGTCTCAAAAGAAAAGAAAAGAAGGAAGGACTATAGTGACAGCACCTATTTCATAGTGCTGTTAAGGCTTAATTAAGCGAGCCACTATTAGTTTTTAGAACAGTTTCTGGCTCATAATAGTGATACACATATTTTTTTTAATTGTTTGGGATTCATTGAGGGTACAAAGAATTAAGGTTACTCTGATTGCATTCAATCAGAGATATAGTTCCTCTCACAATTGAGTCCCACTCCCAAGCGGTGTGCCATATACACTGTGACCCCTATCCCCCTCCCTCATCTCTTCTCCTCCCCCTGCTCCCTCATTCCCCTATTCCACCCCGGGGATTGTGGGGTTTTTTTTTGTTTTGTTTTGTTTTTGAGACAGAGTCTCACTACGTCACCCTCGGTAGAGTGCCATGGTGTCAAAGCTCACGGCAACCTCAAACTCTTGGGCTTAAGCAATCCTCTTGCCTCAGCCTCCTGAGTAGCTGGGACTACAGGAGCCTGCCACAACGCCTGGCTATTTTTCTGTTGCAGTTGTCATTATTGCTTAGCTGGCCTGGGCTAGATTCAAACCCGCCAGCCTCGGTATATGTGGCTGGTGCCTAACCACTGTGCTACGGGTGCCGAGCCCCACTCCTTATATAAGCTCATCTACTGCCTTCATATTAGAATTGAGTACATGCACACATATGATTGTTAAATAGGTAAAATGTAAAGATAAATCAACATGAACAGCATGGTAACCAAACATCCCTGGCCTACAGGTGGAATTAGTATAATGGTTTAGCATGAACATAATGAGTATGTGCTCCTTATGTTAATCCTAAACACTCACACTAGAACAGCTCAGAAAAAGAAGAATCAAATGTCACTTGTCCCTAAAATACACCCCCGATACCCATAAAATATACCATCAGAAAAGCCGTGCAAACTCTGTCAGAAACCACCCTGTTGAAAGAAAAACAACACTAGCAGAGGCAGACGCCCATAAATGGAAAAGCCTGATGCTGTCACAAGTCTCCCAGCTGTAAAGAGCAGAATGCTATTTCAGGGAGATTATTATTAAAATGAAACAAAATCTGTGTTTATTAATTGATGGCATTGGTGGAAACCATTCTCTTTAATGTCACACAGTTCACCAGGATAGGAAAAATACATTTGGCCAGTAATTCCACTCAGATTTCCCAATCTGGCAATCAGAGAGAAATGTACAGGGGACAGATAATATTTTGATGAAGGCAGGAAAAAGACAGGTGGAAGAGGTCCAGAGCACTAGGTGCTGCCATGGGCACGTGCTGGGGTAGAGAGCCAGGCAGCCTGCATGGGGGAACCGCATGGCCAGGCAGTCATATTAAAGGGGAGATGGGAACACCTACGTTATACTTTGACAAGCCCTGAAACAAACCCACACACGAGGAAACTCAATTGTTGTGGGGTGGGGGTGGGGACCAAAGCCAAGGAGCACGCCCCGCCACAATCTCACTACCTGTGCAGCCAGGCTCCTCTAAAACATCCTGTTTTTGCCACAGATCACAGCGCTGTAAACCCAAGTCTGCATCTAGAGCTGTCAAAATATCAAAACATAAAGCATCTACAAATCTGCTCTTCGAAGAATTCAGGAGGATTTCCCTGGTACTCCTTCAAATGGGAGGATGGGCAAATGCAAAACAGCAGCAGCGTGTGTAGAGGGGGCACCAGGGGCAAACTGCAGGTATGCATTTGGGCAGAGAGGAAGGACGGGGGGCGGGGGGGGATGAGTCCTTTTCTACCACTCAACCACCCATTGGTGACCCATTGTCACCTCTGCTTAGAATCATCATTTTGTATAGAAGAGAAGACAGATCCAATTGAAAGTCTGGTCTGCTTTCACCTATAAAAGACTGATCAGCTCTGGAACTTGACCTCATTAAAAAAAAAAAACACTATATGAAGACAAAGAATTGAGGTTAATAAATAACGTGTAAAGCAAACCTGATTTCTTTCTTTTCTTGCTCCCTTCCTTTCCTTCCTATCTCTTTCTCTCTCTTTCTAGACTGGCTCTTGCTCTGTCGTCTGGGCTAGAGTGCAGTGGTGTCATCATAGTTCTCTGCAACCTCAAACTCCTGGGCTCAGTTGGGCTCAGTCTGCCTCAGTCTCCTGAGTAGCTGGGGCTACAAGTGTGTACCACCACGCCTGGCTAATTTTTTCATTTTTTGAAGAGACAGCATCTCCCACTTGCTCAGAGTGGCCTCAAGCAATCTTCCTGCCTTGGCCCCCCAGAGTGCTAGGATTACAGTTGTGAGCCACAGAACCCAGCCTCTTCTTTTCTTTTTAAAGACAAGCATATTAGAGAAACTTCAGAAGGGTTCAGTTGCTCAAAACTATCGACCTATTTTTATAAAACTTATCAACATCCATTTTCACTGTACAAATTCAGTACATTTGAGATAGTAGTTAAAAGCATTTATAGTCCATGACTCTGTAAAGTGCCAAGTTATTTAGCAAGGCAAAACTAGAAACATAAAGAAAAACTGTCATTCAGAGCTTTTTCTCTCACTTTTACCATTCAGCATATGATAAGCAGACTAACACCAAAAAAATTTTCAGAGTTAAGTAAAGAAATCTGTAACAACAAACCAAGGAAGAGGAGCAAGCTTGGCCTAAATGATAAAGGGTAAAAGCACATTATGTGCAGAGAACCGCACATGCGGTGATCACCATTGTCGGCACTATCAGCCAGCGGGAGGGAAAGAGACTCCAACTGGCCCCTTCCCAAAGTGGTTACTGCAGAGAGAAGAGCACAGCAGAAGGGTCCTGTGCCAAAAAGAAAAGGTCAAAATCAGGAAAACAGCAAAGGCTCAGGGGTAAAAAGGTAAGCACTTTGGACAAACAACCCAAAGTGATAAGAAAATAGGAGTGTCCCCTAGATGTGCACATAAGTTTGGTGCATGTGAGCAGATACCCTCCAAGACAGGACTTAGCATGTGGGAAGATAACATGGAATGTGAGTGAGCAGCAGCCAGAGAGCAAGGAAAACACCCTGCCTATTGGAAAGGGTTTGAAGAGCATGTGAAGAGGGGCATCAGTGGCTGGCATGCTGCATCAAATAACAGCAGGTCTACTCTGCACTGTGCGTTCTGCATTGTGTGGAGAACGACCCTCTCTTGGTCACACGGAGCAGTCGGCTTCCTCTGAACCCAGGATCCCCAGAGACCACGGCCCCCACATGCCCGCTGTGGAATTATCACAGGCAGCCTCCCTGGGGCTTGGTGAGGCAGGAGCAGCCTGCCTAAATAGAAACAGACAGGAGACCAGCATCTGAACTGTGAACTGAGTTCTTGCTTGCTTACCTTGTCATGGGTAGTCGTGGCCTTGTCATGAGCAACTTAAGAGGCTGTATTTAAATCAGTTTACTTACTATCTATTCAGATTATAAGTCTTCAACTACAAGCACCCTTTCATATTTACTTGTATATACACACATTCATATTCCTCTGTTAGAGACAAAGTATCTACTGGCCCTTTAAATATCCAGATTTATATGTTGGAAATAGGTCAGACCAGTAGGTACAGCTTAATGAACACCTCAACCTAAAACCAAGATCAATTGTAAGTAGAACCAGTGTGAGACTTGATGAAGACAAGTTAGCCAGATACAATTTGGCTAAATATTGAGAATCTTTTTCCTCTCTTGGTGGCTATGGTGAGCCCATGCCATTCCTCCGCTATATAACCTTGAGAAAATGTCTATTTAAATGTTATTTTAAAGTGGTCCACTTTGAAAGATAGATCTTTGCTAATAACCCAAGAGCTGGTAACTCTGAACTCTCCATCAAAAGTAAATTAGGAACTGATGGCACAGAACTGCGATCGAAATAAGACACAGCTGAGGTACTCCTCAGCCCTGAAGAGGTTAAAGAGAGAAAGGAAAGTCTTTTGGCGGCTGCTACAGAAACAGAACGGTAAGACTCTAACCTTATCTCTACGTCTAGCATACACCATACTAGAAAAAAGAATCTGTTACAGAAAATATAGAAAGACGTATTGAAGCTTTTGAAAAACTCAGAGCAGTGAGAGAAATTTACTTACTTTGGCAGTTGCATTTTACCAGTAAGGAAACTGAGGCCCAGAAAGGTTAAGAGGTCTGCCTATAAAACACACACACACACACACACAAAGTGTGTGCAGCTTTGGGCAGACCTGTGGTCTGAAGGCCTAAGGGCAGGCGTGCCCTTTCCTCTTTCCTTTGCTTCCTTCCCTCTATTAAGGAGCAGTTTTGGAAATCTACTTTTGGAAAGAGAACTCAAGTCCCTGACAATGACAGAAGGAAGATAAATGGTAGTTTCAATTCCAAGTGAAGCTACAGAGTCACTGCTGTGTTCACACCCAGGAAAGGTTATGACTTTTTGGCAAAGCAAACAGTAGAAGCTGGCCGCCAACGAGGCTTATGTGGTAGTCAAACTGGGACCCAAACAGCAAAGAGGGCCAGGGCACGTGAACTGACAGCAAAGAGACCAAGTAAGAAAAAAGGGTTCAGAGTTAAGCCTCGCCATGGCTGCACATACAAAATCCAACCTGAGCATGGCTTGCTGTTAGGGTCTCAGCTCAGGGCAATGTGAAACATGTAGCTGCAGCCTGGACCCTGCGGCCAGAGAAACCTAGGTCTGAATCTTGGCTTTGCTTCTCACTGGCTGTGTGTTCTAATCTGGGTTCACCTCCCGGTGCCTCAGTTTTCTGTAAAGTAAGGATAACAGGATCTGCAGGAAGTTGTGAGGAGGACTCAGCAGGTTACTATTTCTGGAATGCTGAGAACAGCGCTTGGCATACTATATCACTATACTATAATCACCAGCTCCTCTATTTACAGATAGAGGAGCTGGTTGTATCCTGCAGCTTCGAGCCTATAAACTTCCAACCTGGGAACGTTGGGTACCCTCACTTGGAGGCATCACTGCACACAATTCACGTTCACACATCCTCTTTTCTCTGAAGAGGCTCATCTTTTCTTCTGAAAGGCAAGTTGGTTTCTTTCTTTGGTTTTCTTTCATCTTTTGTTTCTCCTTATTAGAATTAACTCATGTAAAACATTCAGAAAATCCAAACAAAAACAAAACAAAAATTACCTGGTATTGCCACCCACAAAAAATAAACATAAATTTCCTTCCAATCTTTTTTCTCCATTGTAGCTCCACAAATATAAATTTATTTTTTTAAGCCTGTGATTTTTTTTGTGATTTAGTTTTTACTTGATATATGGTGACTATTTCCCTCGACTAAATATTTTATGACACCATTTTTAATGGTTGCACCGTTTTTTGACTATGCTGTAATTTAATTTACCACTTGTTAGCATCATCATGATGAGATGTAGTCTCCACTTTCCTATTTCCATCTTTTGCACATCCCAAAAGGACAAAAACATAACAAAGCTTTGATAATGACCCCCTCCAAACAGCTGTTTTCCATAACTTCTCCCCACCTCAGCTAAGCCCCCGTGCTCATAAAATGGCTCCAGAAAGCCTGTCCATTTGAGCTAGAGCTTTTGCGGTACAAGACTCAGGAAGGGAAGCTCTTGCAGCCAGCTGAGTATCACCACTCCAGGAATGTCTGACCTTTCCCAGGGCTTTGATCAAATGACCCCCTGCTGAGCAATAACTGGCCAGGGAAGCCGGCAGAGAAAGGGAGAAGAGCAGAGGAGGAGAGGAGGTGGGCACGAAGAACTCCCTCTCCCCACACTGGGCAGCTTGCCAACCGGTTGGCACAGGCTGCCTGGAAATGTCCTGCTGGAAGAATCTTACAGATCACCTACCTACTCCCCATTTTAGAGATAAGGAACCAAGGCTCTGAAAGATAACATGACTTAATTAGCACTTGTGAAATACAACTCAGTATTAGCAGTGATAGCTGCCACAATTACTATTAACTATTACTACCATTTGGTGCACTGACTATGGGCCAAGTACTATGCTAAATAAATGCTTAATCCCAATGACAACCCTGAGACTGTGATCATTATCTCCATGGAGGGGGTAAGAGGTGGGGGCTAAGGAAGACAAAACTATTTGCTCAAGATCCCACAGCTAGTAAGTGGTAGATGTAGGAGTTGAATTCAGATCTTCACTTAAGTCCATGCTCCTTCTAAGCATGTTGTAAGAGTGAATAATAATTATTTCCGTGGAGTGGTTTTCTAAAAAAGGAGCTTATCAGTACTTACTGAAAATTTAAAAGGTGGCAAAGAATTCACGCTTTTGTTCCAGCCATCATTTTACAGATCTACTGTTCTGCATGTGAAATAGTGCCATGAGAATACTCAACAGATCATTTGCTGACAGTCAATCTCCCCATATTTTATGTGAAAATAATTTTGATAATGGTTTGAGTGCACAACTTAGGGTGAATGTCAACAGTCAACTACAATGCTATAGTTAAACTAGCATGAAGGCAACAAACTTCATAAATATTATACATCTAATAAATGACAAGTCAGAAGGCATTTCTTCTAAGTTTCTATGTGAGGCCACTTCAGGTTTAGAAAGGCCTTAAGCCAGGGACTCTCCCAAGTACATAATTACAATGCTTCTTTTAGATGATTATCAGGTAGAAGACAAAGATGTCAATAGTTTGTTTACTTATATTTTTTAAAGGCTCTTTCTCAGTATGACTCATGTGAACAATTTAAACAAACAGCTGTGGTAGGAGATGGTCACTGCAGCCTGCTTCAGTAGGTAAAATGTGCTGAATCTGTGTGAGTTAATTAGATCAATCTTGACTCATTTTCTTTAATGAGACAGTATAACACACAAAATCCACCTGACCTGTTTTCTCGGTTTTGTTTTACATACATTTGTTGCTATGATCTAATCACTATTCTTAAGCTTCTTTTTAGTTGAAGCAAAACTTTGTAACCTTTTTTTTCAAACATGGACTTTTTGTGTATGTACAACAGCTTTGCATTTTTGCATTTTATATTTCACAGCATGAGGTTTGTGATCAAATACATTGAGTGACTTACACCAAAGAAAAAACCATGAAAGTAAAATTTTTTGAAAAGAATTTTTTTCTAATTTCTTTGTCTTTCAAGCAGGTCAGCTATGTGAGTTATAGATGCATATTCTGCTTAAAAGTGGACTTATTATTATTTTTTTTACTTTCTGAAATATTACATGGATACATAGTAAGGTAATTTTTCTAATTCTCATCTCTCCTAATTGTGTTTTGTGTAATTTTGAGGTCTAAAGGTCAAGAGGAAAGGTTGTGATCACAGTGTTGTCTCTAGAAGTAAAGGCCAACTCCCACATACAAGAAAAAAAGCTCAACACTGGGTTATGGAAAATCACATATTGAGAAAAAAAGCAAGTTTTTGGGTTCTAAATCGTTTGTCTTTGTTTTCTGTTAAAATGGGGAAATTTTCTTTTTTCCTTTCATTTTTAAAATAGATTATTTCTATTCCTGACATCCGTTAAATGCACATATTGAAGTTTTGTTTTAATTGAGTAAAAACTAAGGACAGGACTAATTCTCATTATAAATTTTCACATAGAAAATTTCTGTATCAATTTTTAAATATATAATAGGGTTCATATTTATGAATGTCAAAGTGTCTTAAGAATACTGCAGTCATTACTGTATGATGGTGAGAATCAAACTTTAAAGCAGTGTTTTTCAACCTTTTTTTTTAAATCTCACAGCAAACTTGAACCTGCAGTTAAACTTCTGCAGCACACTGAAATTATGTTGATCAAAAAAATAGTAAAGAGAAAAAGAATATACTTACTGCGCTTTGACTTTTGAAAATAATTTAATTAATGATCTTTTTTAATTTTAGGTTAATGTGAGGGTATAAACAACTAGGTTACAATGTTGCATTAGTTAGTCCCTCTTGTAGCTGTGTCCCACACCCAAGAGGTGTGCCATACAGTCCCACATTGTGCCCATTAAGTGGGAGCACACTAATATCCCCTCCCCTGCCCTCCGTACCCCAACTCCCCTCCCCGCAACTCGAATTGAATTGAGATTGAGTTTTTCTCTTATGTGGGCATGTACTAGATCATCTCCTGGCTTCATATTAGTAGTACTGGGTACACTGGATATTTGATTTTCCATTCTTGTGATACTTCACTATGAAGAATGTGTTTCAACTCCATCCAAGTTAATACAAAAGTTGTAAAGTCACCATCTTTTTTATGGTTGAAGAGTATTCCATGGTATACATATACTATAGTTTATTAATCCATTCCTGAGCTGATGGGCATTTAGATTGTTTCCACATCTTGGTAATTGTAAACTGAGCTGTGATAAACAATCTAGTACAAATGTCCTTATGATAAAATGGTTTTTTTTTCTTCTGGATAGATGGGATCAATTGAGAGGTCTGATTTGTAGGATCAACTGGGAGGTCTAATTTGTAGGATCAATTGTGAGGTCTAATTTGAGTTCTTTGATGATTCTCCACACTTCTTTCCAAAGAGGCTGCATGAGTTTACAGTTCCACCAACAATGCAAAAGTGTTCCCTGTACACAGATATGATTTAATAAAAAACAAATAAAATTTTTAAAAAAGCGTTTCCTCTCTCCACTCTGTGCCAGCATCTACAACTTTGTGATGTGGGCCATTTTCACTGGGGTTAGGTGATATCTCAGGGTGGTTTTGATTTGCATTTCTTTGATGATTAAGGACAATAAGCATCTTTTCATATGTTTGTTAGCCATTTGTCAGTCTTCCTCAGAAGGTTCTGTTCATGTCTCTTGAACAGAGATAGATGGGATTGTTTGCTCTTCTTTTGTTGATTAATTTGAGTTCTCTGTAGATTCTAGTTGTCAACTTTTTGTCAGATTGTAACATGCAAATATCTTTTCCCATTCTGAAGGTAGTCTATTGGCTCTAATTGTTGTGTCCTCAGGCTCGGTCGGCGCCTGTGGCTCAACGGGCTAAGGTGCCAGCCATGTACACCTGAGCTGGCAGGTTCGAATCCAGCCCGGGCCCGCCAAACAATGACGGCTGCAACCAAAAAATGGTCTGGCATTGTGGTGGGCACCTGCAGTCCCAGCTACTTGGGAGGTGGAGGCAAGAGACTCGCTTGAGCCCAGGAATTGGAGATTGCTGTGAGCTGTGATGCCACAGCACTCTATCCAGGGTGACAGCTTGAGGCTCTGTCTCAAAAAAAAAGTTGTTGTGTCCTCAGCTGTGCAAAAGCTTTTTAGTTTAATTAGTCTCATTTGTTTATTTTTGTTGTTATGATTGCCATGGATGTCTTCTTCATAAAGTCTTTCCCCTGGCTGACATCCTCAAGAGTTTTTCCCACACTTTCTTCTAGGATTTTTATTGTTTCATGTCTTAGATTTAAATCTTTTATCCATCTTGAGTCAATTTTTGTAAGTAGTGAAAGGTGTGGATCCAGTTTCAGTCTCTTACATGTGGTTTTATCCACTTCTTCCAGTACCATTTATTGAATAGGGATTCTTTTCCCCAGTGTATGCTCTTGTTTGGTTTATCAAAAATCAGATGGCTGTATAAGAGACTGATTTCATCTCTTGCTTTTCTATTCAATAATTAATGATCTTTAAAATTTTTTCAAGCACACCTAAGATCCTCTCATGGCACAGCAGTGTGCCTCCACTCACTGATTGAAAGGGGAAAAAAAACTCAACAATATGTCATTAGGCCTTTGCAATTCCAGTATGGCCTATTTGGGAGTATGTTGATTGATGTGGTTGATCATCAATTAGCCTTTATTACAAAAAGAAATGTGCATTTGGTAGCATCAAGTCTTTCCTATACAAAATAGTCTAAAAGTTTGACTTACTACCAAAATGTTAGTTCTCAAATATTTTGATTTCAGGATTCTTTTACACTCCTTAAAAACTGAGGACCCCCAAAGAGCTAGTTTATATAGATTATATCTATCAATATTTACTATATTGGAAATTAAAACTGAGAAATTTTTGAAATATTTATTGATATGTTTAAAAACATTAATGTAAGGCTGGGCACAGAGGCTCACACCTGTAATCCTAGCACTCTGGGAGGCGGAGGTGGGTGGATTGCTTGAGCTCACGAGTTCAAGACCAGCCTGAGCCAGAGTGAGACCTTGTCTCTAAAAATAGCTGGGTGTTGTGCCGGGCATCTGTAGTCCCAGCTACTCGGAAGGCAGAGGCAAGAGAATCACTTGAGCCCAAGAGTCTGAGGTTGCTGTGAGTTATGCCCACGGCATTCTACCTGAGGGGACAAAGTGAGACTATCTCCAAAACAAAAAGTAATAATAATAATAACATAAAAACATTAATATGTTTAAATTTGCTACATAGGAACATAAATTATTTTATGGAAAGAGATTTTATATTTTTGAAAATCTTTAACGTCTGGCTTAAAAGATAGCTAGATTCTCATATCTGCTTCTGCATAAAATCATTTGCAAAGTATACCTGGCCTCACACAGACATGTAATTTGAAACAATTTTTAATAGTTTTTAAGATAATTATGAATATTCCTCCTTAATACCATATTGAACAAAGCAATAATTTTTTAACAGGTTACCTACAATGTTGAATCTGAACCATACTAGTGAACTTTTCCTACTCCATTACATTAAAATCCATTAGTCCATCCTGCACATTGAATGGGTCTCTGCAACAAACATTGATCATTTGAAGAATGTTGGCTTACTGAGTTATGCAGATCTTCCAAATGCTGACACATTTCATTATATAATATCACATCTTGTTTGTCAATGTCACCACTGATCTCATCAGAAGAGTCTTTAAAGAAAGAAGAGTTGTCAAGCTTGTGCTGAGAAATACAAGATTTCCAAAATTTTAATTTGTGCTCAAAAGCTTGAATTTTATCCTTATTAATAACTATTTAAGTGATAGACTCATTTCATTTAGTGCTGATTATAAGGTCTATAATTAAATCTGAATACCCTTAGTTGATCTGTTAATAATTTTGGAAAGTAACAACTCAATCATATTGGGCGGTACCTGTGGCTTAGGGAGTAGGGTGCCAGTCCCATATACTGAGGGTGGCAGATTCAAACCCAGCCCCAGCCAAACTGCAACAACAACAACAACAAAAAAAAAATAGCCAAGCATTGTGATAGGTGCATGTAGTCCCAGCTACTCTAGAGGCTGAGGCAAGAGAATCACCTATGCCCAAGACCTGGAGGTTTCTGTGTGCTATGATGTCACAGCACTCTGTTGAGGGCGATAAAGTGAGACTTTGTCTCTAAAAAACAAAAGAAAAGAAAATCCTCAATCATATTGATGATTTCTTCAAGATAACCAAAGCACTGCACTATATTGTGAAACTATTTTATGTGTACTTCCCAGTTCATCATTAGAATGTTAAAAGGGTATGTTCTCAAGGATGTAGGTTTAATAAAATTAATAATTTTTACTGCTTTACTACTTGGTGCCAATGCAAGGTGATTTGTGCAAAGTCACTAGCAGTTGTCCTCTATTGCTTTCATAGAATTAGTGCTAATGTCAATACAGAGAAATTGGGGGGGAAAAAAAGGACTTAATATTACCACAAAAAGAGTTTTTGTTCTCACAGACCCCCTGAAAATGTCTCAGGGACCCCAGAGGTTCAGAGACCACACTTTGAGAATCTTGCTGCTAAACCAAACACGCTGATTCTGATCTATGCAACTAAAAGAGCTGTTTCTTTGGTTTATTTGTTTGTTTTTACCTCTTGAGGAAAAACAGAGACACCAAAGTACAAGTCACTCATGTGCTAGTATTTGGGGTATTAAAAAACTATCACTTCCCTTCCCTCTAGACCAGTTGTTTCTAATAACCTATCCTAGATAACATTTTCTGGCTAAGATCTTGAAAACTGACTTCCAATAAAGTTATGAGTGTTCCCCAAAATACAGGGGGGATAATAACTATTAGCAAAGGATAATAACCCCTGCCTACAATGTGCTATAGTCATTCCTCATGCCTCAATCTTTTCTTTTTTTTTTTTTGATCTATCACTTTTACTGTACCTCTTAATCTTTATTTACTCTTCTAAGCATAAAGCTATCACTTTCTAAGTATCTTTTGGCTGCATATCACTGGTTCTGTTATGTAAACTTTCTATTACAATTCAGTCCTGAGTATTTTCTTTGACCTTTGAGGCCTTCAGAAGAGTCTTCCTTATTGATGGAAGAGAGTTTTTCTAACTGCTTCTAAATTAATGATTTTCTGAAAAGAGAATATGGTCATTATGAAAAGTAGTCATGTGTTAACACTGTACTTATGACCCAATATTTTATATCCTGGAGTTGTTCAGTATAGCAATCCATATAATCCACTTGATCAAGTTTCTTAAATGTTGTCCAAGTCTTCTATAGCCTAATTACTTTTTTTGGAAGGGAGTCCCAGTGATTTATCAACTACTGACAAAGACAAGTTGAAATCCCTTAGTGGAAGGTAGATTTGTCTTTATTTCTTCTGGTTCTATCAATTTTTCCTCTATAGCACTTGAAGCTACATTTTGTATGTATAACAGTTCAGTATTATATATTTCCTTGTCTGGTATTATCATGATTTCATCAGCTTATTCCAGGTTAGCCTTGTCATGTAATTTTTTCCACAACTTTAATTGCATAATTTTCCTTTTTGTCTCTGTATATATTCTGAAGAATTTCTTTAGATCTCTCTTCCATTTCATTAAATTAGCTAAGTCTAACCTGCTATTAAACCCTTCCAGGTTAGTTTTTAATTTGAAACATTACATTTTTTCCTCTTTAGAAAATGCTTGATTATTTTTCAAAACTTTTGTGGTCATTTTTATGGTCTCCTGACCTTTCACATATTTTTCAACTGCCCTTTTATTTCTTGAACATATTAGACCTACATGTCTAATAATGCTATTTTCTAAAGCTGCACTGCCCAATATAGCAGTTATTAGCTATGTGACTATTTTTAAAAATTAATTAAAATTAAATAAAATTTAAAACTTAAGTTTCTCAGGCACACTAGTTAAGTGCTTCATAACAACACACACTTTATATGACAACACTGATTAAAGACTTTGTGGTCTGACTCAAATGACATACTCATGTACGACACATACAATACACTACATACCACCACCAGCAAAATCTGCAGTGTTCACCCCTGAAACAGACAGATGAACATTTCTTCAGCAAAACACACTAAATGGGAAAGACAACGGCTATAAAAAGTCTCAATCAATTTTGGTCAGCTCTGGCCACTTATTAAGTTAGGAGAACATGTTGACTATGACGCATGGGACCATGTTTCCTTCATGCTGTGATTTTCTTCTCTCTCTTTTATAATAAGGGCCTATTTCTTAAGTTTATCTGCAGAAATTCTGGGAGGCCTATATTAAAAGTAAGCACTTCCAAAGTAGATCTGCCTCTGCTTCTGCCAGGTGCTGGGGAGCATCACCAAACCAGGTCTTCACTATAAGGTCTCTGCTGGACTGTGTCTGATGATGTGAACTCAGATTGCAAACCTGTGTAACAATCAGCTGCTGCTACAATTCTCAGGAGAGCGTTTTTCTTATTCTAGTCAGAGACAATAGTTGAGAGAAGAAGAAATTCTTGTTGCAGTTCCCTGGGAGGATGAGTTTATTTCTAGTTCACCTTTACACTAAACACTTAAGTCTTTCATATCCCAACCTTGTGCTGGAGTTGGTTTCTCTTTGTTTTTTTTTTAAAGTCCATTTGTGGTCCTGTATACCCGACAAGAGGAGCTTGGTTCCCCACATCCAGCAGCAGCTAACTTCAGTGGGCCACTCACACCACTTGATTTGCCCTTTCACTTCTTCACTGGCCTCTGAATGTCCCTCACTTTCTACTCAGTCAGTGGATCCATTTAAAATGTATGTTTTGGAAAAATGACTGGATATGTGTATGCATGTTTGTAAGTTATGTACAATGGATTTGCGTGTGTACAAGTGTGTATGTATCTAGGTAAAACATATTTCCATATTTTTAGTTTGCTTCAGCAAAACTGTTGGTTAGGGCTGCAGTCCCCAACCTTTGAGCCTTAGGCCAATACCAGTTGATGACCTGTTAGAAACTAGGACACACAGTGTCACCACCTGAGTTCCGCCTCCTATAACATCCTTCCCACCTCACCCCAACCTCAGTGTGTAGAAAAATTATCTTCAATGAAACTGGTCCCTTCCCTGGTGCCAAGAAAGATTCTGGTCTGTCTGTGGCCTGTTAGGAACCATGCCACACATAAGAAATGAGCAGCGGGTGAGCAAGCCAAGCTTCAGCTGCATTTACAACTACTCCCTATCACTCACATCACTGCCTGAGCTCTGCCTCCTGTTTCATCCTTCCCCCACACCCACATCCATGGAAAAACTGTCTTCCAGGCCAGGTGCAGCGCCTCACACCTATAATCCTAGCACTCTGGGAGGCTGAGGCGGGTGGATTGCTTAGGTTCAGAAGTTTGAGATCAGCCTGAAAAACAGGAAGACCTCATCTCTACTAAAAAAAATAGATAAAACTAGCTGGGCATTCTGGCAGTTTCCTGTAGTCCCAGCTACTTGGGAGGCTGAGGTAAGAGGATTGCTGGAGCCCAAGAGTTTGAGGTTGCTGTGAGCTATGATGCCACTGCACTCTACCCACAGTGACAGAGTAGAAGTCCATCTCAAGAGAGAAAAAAAAAAGTCTTACATTAATTTTGATCAGCTTTGACTAGTAAATAAATTATAAAAATACTTTTAAGATTTCAAAGCTTTTATGGATTTACACGTTCTTCTATCTGCAAGTAATCTGTTCATAGTACAACTTTGACCAGGGACTCAAAACTTCTGTTTTCTAATACTGCTTTCTGGGTATCTCTAGGTTTGTTCCACATGTGTTATTTATTTGTTTGTTAATTTATGAGAAGACAGGGACTCACTCTGTGACCTTGTCTAGAGTGCAATGGTATCATCATAGCTCAGTACAACCTCAAAATCCTGGGCTCAAACCATCTTCCTGCCTCAGGTTTTCAAGTAGCTGGTACTATAAGCCTGTGCCACCACACCCAGAAAATAATATTTTCTATTTTTGGTAGAAAAAAGGTCTTGTTGGTTTTGAACTCCTGACCTTGGCCTCCCAGAACGCTACAATTAAGGCATGAGCCACCTTGCCCAGCCTGTTCCCTATACTTTAATGAAGCAAAGACGGTACCAACCCGTGGGAGACACCATTCTTCACTTGTTATATCTAAAATGAATTCTCTACTGAAATGCTAATCGTATAGTATTTAGCTCCTCATGACTTAGAATTCTAACACAATGACGTTTTCCCATGATGGACTAGCAATTATCTTTCTCCAGACTAATGCACTGAGTGTAGTAGTATTGATTATGCTTATCAATTCAATATAATTCAAACATCAACCTATCAGTATTATTTATAGTGGTAGAACTCCAACTCTTAAATATATCCTTTCACATGCTATCATGTTTCAATTTCCCACCATTATAGGTAAAATGGTTAGTGTTTGATAATTTACTGAAAAAAATAGTGAAAATGTGTGAAAGTTCAGCAGATGTGCATTATTAATAATTAATGTCATTAGTGAGTTTTTTTTATATCTCAGGTCTTCCAGAAAAATCATTTGTTTGTGCATAACACCATCTTAGAGTCTTTTTTTTTCTTTAATTAAGTATTTATATTTGGAAAACAGCTTAGAAGTCAAATGTGGGAAACAATTGATCCCCAACAGAGAGTTTAAGTATAAGGGTGTGACCAGGTAGTCTCACCACTGGAGAAAAGGCCACAGCTTCCCTAAGACTTCACTTATGCGATTCATAAAGGTTGAGTAAATCCACAGTGATCCATGTAGGAGGTAATCTTATATGCATTATGTTGTTTTCCTTGAAACTCTAAATTCAAAAGTTACTAGTCATAACAGTGTTTTAACACTGATCAGATTTTTCACCACCAAAACCCACAAAACTAACCATAACCTACCAATTAGAATGTTTAAGTTCTTAGATGTACATGAGGCAACTTTACTGGAATGGGGAACATTTTTGTTATTGATTTCAGGAAATGGTACTATTTCTGAGTCTAGTAGTCTTAATTATGTTCTAAAATTCTCCCATTTTCCACTAAGGACTTAAAGCTCCAATTACAAGTTTCTTAAATTGCAAAAGGTTTTATATACACATGCATATAGAAGCCAATTCAAGATTATTGACAATAGCTAGCTTGGTGGCTCATACCTGTAATCATAGCACTCAGGGAGGCCGAGGTGGATGAATCACCTGAGCTGAGAAGTTTGAGACCAACCCCAACCAGAGTGGAACTCTGTCTCTACTAAAAATAGAAAACTTAGGCAGGCAAGGTGGCATACACATGTAGTCCTAGCCACTTGGGAGGCTGCGGCAAGAGAACCACTTCAGCCCAGGAGTTTGAGGTTGCTATGAGGTATGATGCCATGGCACTCTAGCCTGGAGCAACGGAGTGCTATTCCTATTAAAGGAATGGAAGATATCTACAAATTACGTCATTTAATACATAATTTAATAACATTTAACCTAAGGAAATGTTTACCACTTGAACACTGTTATATAAATCACTAAGGCTGAATCTCACGTGACTCTCTAGGGATAGGCTAAAGCGAACTGGAGTGAGGTGGCAAGAAGGAGCAAACCCAAGGGTTCACAGATGACAAATTATTTACAATTACTTTTGTGTTGTCACCAATGTTATATCTCCTCTATCTCCTTGTACTGAAAATCTACCCATTACACCACCACAATGGGACTACAATTAGTCTGCTGAACAGGTGTCATAGCGCATCTCACGTACTTAAGCAAAGAATCTATTATAGCCATTTTTCCTTAGCTAAGTGGAAAATACATTATAGCACTCTTGCCATTGGGAAAAACCAACCCTTTTAAGAACATAAATAATAGAAAAATGGTAGTCACAGAGAACATATGGATGAAATAGTAGGGTATATAACTTTTACAAGATAGGAAAGTCTGGATTACAGGAAACAGGAATTTAAGATATAAACTGTTGGGACCAGGCAAAAAGAACTAGGCTGAGATTGGGTGTTCATCCCAATATCCCTTTTTCTGGAGGTTTCCACGTGGCCCCAAATCTTCTTTGTAAGATCTGTACTAACCCTTATAGTCCTCCAGGCCCTATTTCCTTAACTCTTCAGCCACTGGAGGTTTGCTTATGTGTTATGTATGTGTTTAAATATGTATGTATGTGATTATTGTAAAAAATTAGCAACTTAATCATGTACTATTGGCAGGAAAGAGACTCTCAAAAATAAACACACATGCAAACCTTACTATACAAGTGAGAGAATGTGCCTGTTTGGAAGGGAATGGAGTTCCCACCAAGACTATTTTACTACTGGAGGCATAGTCTAGCAATTCGTCACAAGAATCTTCAGTCTTATCCTCCAAAGACAAGTTGTGAGTTCAAGAAGAACAACAAAAAGACGAAGAGAATTGAAATAACTTCTACATGTTAGTGACTGCAAAACAAAATTATTTCGTTCTCATTAAAAAAATTAGTTGCATAAAAGTTTGGTAGAAAAACAATGTCACTGGCAGAAAAACAATCTGGGGATTAAAATTCTCAAGGAAAAAAGTAAAACAATAGAGAATATGACTTTTTTTTTCTTTTTAGGATAAACTGAAAGTTGTGAGTTAGACTTTTGTTTGACCATTGGAAAGAGATTACTTCTTTCAATCCTGAATCTAAGGGAATCCTTTTCTAAAATGTAAAATATGTTCATTTAAACTAGAAAATAAATATATGAAGATACAACAGGCATATATGTATTGAAAGGACAATCAATATTGTTCTGTTTATTACTGTAATTATAATCAGATAGGATTATAGAAATATAAAAAAAGTATGTATATGGGCAAGGACTAGAAAAAATTATAAATAATAAGAGAGTTGTTAGAATGGTATGGTTCATTTTATTTCCTTTGCTGTTGCTTTAATACAGATTGAGAGATAAAAAAGGAAAAGAAACCCATAAAAATACACGGTAGTTTATAGCAAATAAATATTATCACAGATAAAGTAAAAGAACATTTTCTAAATCACAGGCTGACACTTTCACTTTGTAAAAATACAGCCAGGTAAACTCCTAGGGAGGGTTTCACCACTCCCTCTTCCCTACCACTCACTCAAAGCTGAATCAGGACTTTTCTTTTGTTTCTGTTCTTTGCCTAACTCCTCACATTACCAAATCTGCTGCTTTTCAGGGCCACAGAAAAATGAGTTTCCTTGAATACCTCTGTAGGATTCTGGCCACTTCAAAGTTCTTCTGATTATATGGAATTCTGGTCAGTCTCAAATTGTATCTACTATAAAATGCAGATTAGTCAACCAAATCACTAGAGGAAGTAGAAAAATAAAAACCCTTCCCATTCCCAAGCACCAGTGGCCAATCAGAATGCTCTCTTTACCTACCCCCAGCATTCCAAGAGCACTGGAATTCCAAAGAAAATTATAATTTTAGGCGGAAAAATATCACTGAATTATACTTTCTCTAAGCCTCAGAATCACGATTTTTTTCTGTAAGAAGTGGTTAGAAGCTCAAACCATGTATAGACTGCATAAATTTTAGATGCTTTGTTCTAAAAAAAAAAAAAAAAAATCCTTCATGAATAATGAAGAGGCAAAAAGAGAGAGAACAATCCAAATAAAATAACATTTTCTGAATTCTGAGAAAATTCCAGATAGAAAATAAAAACTTTGCCAGGATATTCCACTTAATAAACAAACAAACAACATAACTATTGCAGTTCTATTCTTTCTCTGTTTTCTAACAACAAAATATTCACTATAAATAAAAAGTATTAGAATAGTCAGCATTCTGATTGTTTCATAAAGGTAGAAACATGCTTGGTTTATCCTATGTTAGTTAAACCTAGTCATAAATACAAAGCACAAAAAATGTGATCTAAATATTGGGCATTTATGAGGGCATAATTACATTTTGGTTATACTGAGGAATCATATTGTGCATTCCCTGAACAATTTTCTTAGCATGTCTGAAGTACCAACAATAAACCTATCTATTTAGGAAAGAAATGGTCCTCTTAAGCTGCGTTGTAAGTAACAGTGCCTATCCTATGATGCTATATCAGCCTAAGATCTTATGAACTGTTTACAGCTCATCAAAAGACTTTCTAGTTAATTTGCTATAAATAAAAGAACACATTCCCTTTTGCTCCTTTCTAAGCTGCTTCTTAGAACTTAAGATTCTAATGTATACAAGATCTATGTGTTTATGATTTAATAAAAAAAATAAGTTATTTCAAACATTTTTTACCAGATAATAATAATAATTTTAAAGTCTATTTTCGTTTTTTTAAGGTATTATGCAATTTCTATCTATAAGATGTTGCTTAAATAGCAGACAATTATAATTTTTCAAAATTTACAAAAATTATTTAAAAAAAAAAAAAAAAGAACTTAAGATTCTTCCCTAACCAGCAAACAAAGAAAACTGATGAGGTATACATATTTTTTAGTCATAAACAATATTAAACTATTACATGGTGATGGTAAAGTCTTATATAGAAATATTCACTTTTAATTTAAATCATTCAAGGCCAGGCGTGGTGTCTCACACCTGTAATCCTAGCACTCTGGGAGGCTGAGGTAGGTGGATTGCTTGAGTTTAGGAGCTCGAGACCAGACTGTACAAAGCAAGACCCCCATCTCTACTAAAAACGGAAAAGCTAGCCAAGCTTCATGGTGGGTGCGTATAGTCCCTGCTCCTTGGGAAGCTGAGGCATGTGTATCTCTTGAGCCCGAGAGTTTGTGGATACTGTAAGCTGTGACATCACAGCACTTTACCCAGGGCGACAAAGTGAGACTCTGTCCCCCCACCAAAAAAATTATGATAAAATTAATAAATAAATAATTTAAGCCATTCTGAAGTACCTAGAAAGTGTCTCTACAATTATACAAGGAACCACTTCAAAAACACACTTCCATATATCACCAGACTTAATTTTGGCTGAAAGAAAGATATTTGCAAACCCTGCACTCTCAAACAACCGCATCAAAGTCCATGAATTACCTGTGTGATATAAAAAGCAGATTGTTGGCTGGGCATAGTGGCTCACTCTAGGAAGCTGAGGTGATGGACTGCTTGCGCACAGGAGACCAAACTGAGCAAGAGCAAGACCCATCTCTAAAAATAGCTGGGCACTGTGGTGGGCACCTGTAGTCCCAGCTACTTGGGAGGCTGAGGCAAGAGGATCACTTGAGCCCAAGAGTTTGAGGTTGCTGTGAACTGTAACGCCATGGCACTCTACTGAGGGCCTCAACATAAAACTCTGTCTCAAAAAAAAAAAAAAAATTTTTTTTTCTTAAAAGTGGTTGCTAAAGATCAACCCATTAGCTTTTGTTTTGGGGGTACTATTCTGATGTAAACTAATATGTGCTAGTTGACTTCTGTGAGGCAGGAGTTCTCTGGGAACATATATAAATTTTTCAAATTCTAGACAGGCTAAAAGTCCAAGGCAAAATCCTACTTTTATGTAGCTTGCCATATAGTGTAAAGTGCACCTTATAACAAAAAGCTCAATATGTAAACAGTTCCCAGTAAAAAATTTGGAGGTGTGCTGCAGGGTATGATGACAGAAGGATTTGTTCAGTGGAACACTGGACAATTTACACAAGAAATCAGAGCTATTTCTTTCTAGGGTAGTCCAATCACTGAAATGCGGTTAGGATTTAAGTTAACCTGAAGGGAAATGTCAAACGCAAGTTTCAGGTTCTAATTGATCATTTGGAAGATAATCCACTTAGGCAACAGAGCTGGTAGATTCAGGAATCTGAAACAAATCACAGAACTAGACTGATTATACCTACCCTTGACAAGGACAGATAAGGTAAGGCACTTGAGTCTAAAAACAGCTGATTTCATATCCACATTATATGAAAAGTAGTTGGCTGATGGTGTTGTCTTATGTTCCCTTGTTACTACAGTATCCCCACTGAACTTCTAGAGATAATTCAGTTCACCAGTGGGGAGGTCAAGTGTTCCTTCCCCTCAGCCAGGAATGTTATCCCATCCTGTACCCTTTAAAATCCTATCCATGTCTTAAAGCTTCTCCAAAAGTCTCTTCTTATTGTTCCAGTTAGATCTCTTTATTCCTCCTCTATTCTCCTTCTGCATTTTGAGTCTCATTTTTATAGTTCTTTAAGGACAGCGCTTTGGTATAAAGTAGCCTAGGCCTATCTCCAGCCTTAGGTTGAGACCTAGAGTGCAGGCACTGTGGCCCCTCCGGTTGTTTCTTTTATAAGAAGTGGTCAGTAATGTTTACTGAATGAGCATGCATCAGAATCACCTGGGAGGATTAGTGACGCACAAGTTTCTGGACCTCACCTACAGGGTTATTAGTAGTGGACACAGGGTAGGAGAGGAAATGTGCATTTCTAAGAAGTTCCCAGGAGATGTGGATGCTGATCAAAGTATCACACTTTGAGAACTACTCGGTTACATCAACCTCTGTAACTGGGAGTTTACCATACAACTTTTACCCAGATTGGACAGTGACCATGTAATCATGGATACGAGCAAAACATCTAAAACAGGTAAAGGCCCCTCCCTCATTAGGTGCTGGTATTCTTACTCTCTCTGGTTAGTTTATATTCATATCTCTCATGGCCAAGGCCAGGGGTCTATTCTTGCAGAAGAACCTCTGTTGGAGCTCATTCACCTACAGCTAAACAAACTGTCTCCTTCCTTCCCTCCCTCCTTCATTCTTTCTTTTTCTTCTTCGTCTTCTTCTTTAGGTGACTGGTTCATTATGTTGCAAAGGCTAAACTCCAACTCCTGTGCTCAAGTGATACTCCTGCCTCAGCCACCTCCAAGTTAATAAATGCAGGGTTATAAAGGACTTTAGAGGTTTAATTTCCTACACAATAAACTCCTTTGACAACATCTTCAAGAGATGGCTTCCTAGAACCCTCCTCACCACCACCATGAATGCTAATCTGTGTCTGAGATGTCATCACACAGGAAAATGTCTTGCTTTATTGTTAAGTATGTGAAGAAGTCTTCCTTAAACTATGCTGTGTTTATCTATGTCTAGCCAAGACTTCTACCTACCCCCTGGTATAGGCCTACAATCTCTCATCCAAAACCACAAGGTCATTTGTCTTATAACTTATTTTTTCAGGTTTTATGTAAATAACATAGCATACATACTGTATATCATATATTATCTCAATGGGATTCAGGGCAGCACTTTATATTCAAACTCATTTAGAGTGAAGTATATGAATATTCACAATTAATGGAATAAAGGAAAACTTTATGTTAATTAGGGATGGATTTTGCCACTAGATTTACAAAAAAAAAAAAAAAACAGCAACAATTTTCAGGCATCTTTCAATTCCAAATTTATAAACAAACAACTATGTGGGGTGCGGTGGCTTGCGCTTATAATCCTAGCATTCTGGGAGGCAGAGGCAGGAGAATTACTTGAGCTCAGAAATTCCAGACTATCCTTAGCAAGAGTGAGACCCCATCTCTACTAAAAAAACAGAAAAATTACTCAGGCATTATAACGGGAGTCTGTAGTCCTAGCCACCCAGGAGACTGAGGCAGGAGGATCACTTAAACCTAGGAATTTGAGGTTGCTATGAGCTAGGCTGACGCCATGGCACTCTAACTGGGGCAACAAGGTAAGACTCTGTCTCAAAAACAAAAGTAAACTGTGGACCTGTATTATTTTATCCTCTATGGATACACAAGTCTGTGCACTTCTTCCACACCAACGGTACTCCAATTACCCGAAGACAGTGATTACACTCTCTCCTCTCTCCTTATCCACTGCACCTCCATGTTGCCCTTCTCCTAAATTACCAAAGATAAATTAGCCCAGTATAACCAAAGAGAGCTAGGGAAAAGCTCCCCCATTCATCCAACACAGCTGGATTTCTGTATTTGTAGTTCAAACATGCAGCATTGCAGGGAACACAAGCAGCAGTCAAAAGAAGTGGCTGCCCCTGTAGAAAGGAGACGACTTGTGGAGCTCATGGGCAATACAGTTATTTCAAGTAACCTCAAGACAAAAGGATAAAGGATAATACCTTGTCAATGTGATTTCAAAACAGAAAAAAAAAAAAAGTGGGGCACAACTAGTACCTGCTGACCAGGACAACGTGCTGGGTGCTAGGTGTGATGATTTCCCTATACATCATCTCTCAACCTTACACTGCTCTGTGACGTAGGAGGTAACATCATTTCATACAGGAGGAAATGAAGACCCTGAGAAGTTAACTGCTCAAAGTCACATAACAAGCCAAAGGCAGATGCAGGATTTTTAACTGATTCCAAAGTTTAAGCAGAACACTTCCAATACACGCAATACTGATAAATCATTCATCAAGTCTGTTTTTAGCCCTGATTCTATACACTTATTAATCAATGAGTTTAAAGGGGCTGCAGACACCTGCCTTTAAATTTTCCATGTGACAAGAAAAATGGAAAGAATGAGAAAAATTACTTCACTGGATCCAACAAGACCCCAAACAAGTAAAGATGGCCAAGTAACATGAAGAAAGGGATATTTAATACAGATCACAATGATGTATTGCAAGTTGATGGGTCCATACAGCAACATAACAGATGCAGACAGGACTTTCAAGTGCCCAAAATTTACTTTGAGCCCTTAAAACTATGAAACCTGAAGCTGCATTAATACAACTCTAATGTCCAGAAGGAAGGATGTTACGTAGATTAGCCCTACCCTGTAGTGGTCAGACCCAATCTGAAGCACTGAGCATAGTTCAAAGCCGAAACTCTTATTGAGCCAAAACAGAGTATGTAATGAAGAGGGGAGTGAGAACAGCAAATGTGCCAAAACCAGAAGGCTTAAGACTGTTCAGCTTGGAAGAGTGAGAAAAAGGTGGGAGGAAGGCAAAAGACAGCAGTCTCAAACATGGATGGAGAACAACTCCATGTAGTTTTGGCAGAGATGACCCTGAAATGCATGTCCCCTCCCAGCGGGGATGGGGGATGACAGAGGAGCACAGGGTGGGGGAGATGGCCGCCCCCAGAGAGAGGTACAATGTTGCCCCTGCTAGCCAGAAAGAACAGGGGCCCTCCGCAACAACAACCTGCTTTGTCTGTGGAGAGCCTCCAACAGTGGGAATTTGGGAAAGTAAAGCAGGCTGAGTGACACTTCAATGGCCTGCCAGCAGGGGAGATATTTTTAGGCAAGTAAAGACTTGTAGCCCTCCTCCAGCCATATAGTGTAGGTAATTACCCAGAGTCTATCGAACCTGCAATTCTTTCTGCCCTCCTCCCACCTATCCCATGCACTGGCTCCAAGGAACTTTTTCTTTTTGATTTCCACAGCCCTAGCCTCAACTCTATCCAAAAGTGACACATATATCAAGCAGTATGACTTCATTATTACCTTCCATAAAGAAAACCAGTTATAAAAAAATTACTAGACAATCAGGCCAATGAACAAAAATTGGTCTCATTTTCCCCAGCAGCACACAAAGACAACTGCTCACAGGAAGGTGGTGATATATGGAAAGCCAAGTCCAGGTTAAAGAAAAGCACAAGGCATGAGACATGATAAAGAGAAGAAAAGAAGGAAGAACTCTGAATGTGAATGCAAAATAGTCTTCAGAAGGTTATCACATCAAAAATTTTAAATTACAAAGCACAGTTCTTCTTTTCTAGGATATGTAAGCTAACACTACAAGCTCCATGAAGAACTCTCACCTATAAAATTTCCAATTAGTGTTGGTTTGCCATTTTACAAAATATGTCTTTGTAACCACCATTTCTGCTTTGTCTTTCTACTCTACGTATTCCTGAAAACATTCAAAACTTCAATTCCACCAGCTATTCTACTATTTTTAAATCAAAGATCTTTATAAAAAACATGTATATCATGTATATGCTACATAGCACACTGCCAGTTCAAATACTTCCCATGTCCTTAAATTACCTTTTTAAAAAATTGTTTTAGATGCTTATGCTGTATAGTAATAATTACAGGTTTGGACACCTCACCCAAATCTGCAAAGCTCAGCAATACATATGATAAAGGGCTAAAGTTTGCCTTTCAGGGATCTTATAACTACAGAACTACAGTTATAATTCATATATTACATAAAGCATACTATTTAGTTCTCAACATGCCGGAATGTTAATTTAAATAGCTTAAGGGTCATTTGCCCTTTAATAACATGTTTTGTTTTTGTTTCTTTAAAAAGCATCAATGATTGGGAGGGGGAAAGGAGAGGTGGAGAAGGAATTGGTGTGCTTCCACTTAATGGGCACAATGTAAAGGCACCAGCACACCTCTTGGTGTGGGACACGACTACAGTAAGGATTCTACCTAACAAACATAAACACTATCACCTTTTTGTACCCTTAAATTAATCTGAAACTTATAAAAGGAAAAAAAAACCATAAGTGATTATTTACCCTACTATCCTTGTAAGATTTTGGAAATATTGTTCTAACTGCAAATTTAGATCTAAGGGTAAATAGGAAAATGACTCCCGGTAATTTTTACAAAGTTATGGTGTATAGGTAAGCAGTCACTAAAAATTAAAGACCTACCAATAAGAGTTCTAAGTCTTTCTTTAAAATTCTGAGAGGTTGTGTAGTCATTTCTGGTAAAAGTAAAGCTATTTAACTCAGACTTAAGTTTTTTTTTTTTTTGGTTATCAAAAAGTCAGTCTATCTGTTAAACACTTTAAAGTTGACTTTAATGTTAACTAAAATATATGTTGGTGCTTCTCTCCTAAATAAATATTATAGCTATTCTTCAAGCAGCAAAAAGTAAAACAGTTTTTAAAAAATTATTACATTTTCTTGGCTCGGCGTCTGTAGCACAGTGGTTACAGCACCAGCCACATACACCAAGGGTGGTGGGTTCAAAACTTAGCCTGGGCCAGCCAAAAAAAAAACAATGACAACTAAAACAAAAAAATAGCTGGGCGTCGTGGCAGATGGTAGCCTATAGTCCCAGCTACTTGGGGGTCTGAGGCAAGAGAATTGCTTAAGCTCAACAGTTTTAGGTTGCTGTGAGCTATGACAACACAGCACTCTACCAAGGGCCACATGGTGAGACTCTGTCTCAACCGAAAAAAAAAAAAGTTATTACATTTTCAATATTTTAAATAAAATTACACAAATCATCAAAGTTAGCCATTTCCTACGAAAATAGAAGATCCAAATAATATTTCAAATATCATAAAACTCTCTTCACACTGCAACTTAGATTTTCAATTTAGGGTCTGTATGTGATACAAATACCTGCAAAGACATGAAGAAGAAAGAATAAAACACCATTGATAATTTGTTGTTATGATGGTCAGAGTCTCTGCAAGCTGGTGGGAAGAGGAACAAAGCCTAAATGTGGGAAGGAAAGGTATTAATTACCTTGCTGCCCAGAGTCTGGTTTTATCCCACGGGGCTATAATAATCTATTAACCTGAATCTTGCTTGTCTCATCCACTATATTCTTGAATATTATAAATTTAAAATCCTTAGTTCATATTTGATTTGTGATTCAGAATATATGAATATGGCTTTCCTGTTCATCATTCCAAATATTAATGAATTACATGTGCATAGTCTGTAATAAAAATATAACATTGTTCTATAGAACGTATCAATCAAGTATAATATACCAAAATAAGACATTCATAATTTTAAAACTTTATTACTTTGAAAGAGACAGTTAATTTTCTTTATATTAATATTAAAATGGCTACAGAAAAATGTGAACTATTATTTCTCTTTCCTAAATTCCAAACTGCTGGCACTAAGGGTTTAACAAGTACTAACCATATATTTTCTTTCATGATTATGCAGTCCTTAGGACCACCATCACAAGATTTTTGCTTCTTCAACAGAACTACAGGGTTACATGAGACATGACTCAACACTTCCCTCCACATTCTGGGCTTTACTCAGGGAACAAGTCAAATGTGGAAATTCAAATAGCAAACCTGCATAAATAGATGAGAAAGTACATCTTAAAAAGCCAGTAACAAAATTCAAATAATGTTTTAATTAAGTACAGAACAAACCTGGTGTTTTCCAACAACAGTAAGAGGTCAGTAATATTTATTAGCACCAAGTTTACTTTGCATTTGCATCACCATCATCTTTACACAAGCCCATGGGTAGCTATTATTCCCACTAAACAGATAATGAAAGGATTATATATATTAAGTATATTTATACACACACACACACACACACAGAGGTGAACCTATCTGACAGTTTACCTGCCATATACATTCCTATACAAAGAGGGCTTAGGAACAGCAATCTGGATGCAAGAAGGATTAGAAGTATCTTGAAGAATGCTTTTACTTAGCACAGATGTTTACTTGGGGTGGTCAAACGTTAGCAGGAGACTATAGAGGCTAGGCCACCTTCCTCTTCTCCTTGGAGCTGCCACTGCCTATATGAGGGTAAAGAGTTAAGAAGTCAGGGCTGAGAAAGTCAGGAATTCAGAGGTGCTTCTACTGAAGACAGAACAGAGCCTGCTGCAGCATGGTGCCTTGTGCCCTGCATGTACCACCTTGCTCCATTTTCCTCCTTGCGTATAAACATGAAGCCACTTAGAACAACATCTTCTAAGTAGGCTGGAAGGACAACAAGAAGGGATTAAGGATAGGAAATGGTCGAGAGAGACTGAAGTGGAAACGCTAGCTGAACCCAGCCTGAAGGAGAGTCAGAGGACAAAGACCTAAAAATACAGATGGAGATTTCCCTACCACAGCTTAACTAGAAAGAAACTTCATTTCACTCCTCCTCTCAGGGCCTACAGCACATACTGCTAAGCGTCAACATTTATAGTAAAGTATGAGCATTAATAGTTCGGGGGAAAAAAAAAAACCTCAGATGTGTGGAAACGGCCTCTGCCATTTTTCTGCTCATTAACTCTACACTAGGAAATAAAAGTCACAACCAGCAGTGCATAGTTGTTTTCCATTTGAGTTTAATTTAATTTTCAAAACACTGAGTCATCTGAACTATGCAAATGAAAGTTGTGATGGTTTTACTCAAATGATTAAGTAGAGTTTATTTATAGAACATGTTTCTTTAAATAGCAGGGCATCTAGTTGTACAATGACAAGCTAACTGTCCCTTTCTCTCTTAAAACCTGGAAACTAATATGCTGAAGGGCTGTGAAATGCAACCGCCTCCAGAACACAGCACAGAACAAGAGGCAGACTGGGCTCCACAGTGGTTAGGGAGACAGGCGCAGAGCCTGGCCTCTCACCCTGACTCACTGAAGCTCAGAAACACTATTTTACCAGGGAAGAAAATAAAGAGGAACCAAAGGGAAAGATGGGAATGAAACTGTGCTGCCACTTTGAGAAAGACCCTGAGGAAAGCTAAGGAAGGAACTGTATCTTGCATCATCTCAGAAACGTTTACAGCTATAAAAATACTGAGCAAATTAGTTTGCTTTTCTATAAGAACATCTATAAATGTTAGCTTTTTGTTTTTAACTATAACTTGGATTCATGAAAATACATTCTGGTTCACAGAGTAAAATGCTGACCAAAATGTTTCAGATAGTTAAAATAAATCTCCAAAAATATCTGCCATTACCCACAAGAAAGAGGGGAAAAACACAGATTTCTTACCTCAAAAAGAATTCATGGGGACTTTCCAGTTCTCCTTAGAAATTTGGCTTGAAGAAAGATACACAGTATAGAGATCTGCCTTACTTTTCATGTAAATCTCAGCTTTCAATAAACATAAAAAACACACACACACTCCTCTCAATTTATATTCAAAATATCAAGGGATTATCAAAACCCCTAATTTGCTGTTGAAGTCTGTGGCAAGTTTTATACCTAGAGTGAAATGCAATCTAATTCCTTATGTGGTTGTGTCTAACAGGGAGGGGGGAAATCAACTTCATTGAAGCCGGTGCTTCAGGCAGCCCTGGAGCAGACTGGATCCAGTTTGAAAAGAACTGGCAACCCTAAAACTTTTTGATAAGATAAAAATTCATTGATGTTGGCTCACACGAGGCCCACTTCAACTCTGCACTTGTCCTACGTGTTTCCTTGGCATATCTGCTCCTTTCCTCTATCTGCTTTAGCATAACTTTATTTTTCTCTTTTATCTTTCGATAACTGCACCCAGGGACCGGAGGGGATTGATTTTTTGTTTTGACTTATTGTTTGAAGATCTGTAACTCAAAGCAGCTCTCACGCCTCTGATGTTTAAGCTGGAGAGGCATAAAAGGTAAACCCGGGCCTGGGTATCAAACTGAGCAGCAGCAATACCATTTTATAATCAGCCATCTAGGTTTTCATCTTATTTTGCCTTCCCCCTCATATCCCCTTCACCATTTGGGCTGGCTAGCAAAGTGTGAGGTTACTCCCACGCCTTTGTTAGGTGACAAGAGCAAGCTAAAATAAAAATAAATGCCTCGACAGCTTTGCGTGCCAGGGCTCTGAGATTAAATATACTTGAACTTAAAGCAAAAAGTTATTTCCTACCCAGAATAAAAGGCTCGCTTTTATTCACAATGAAAGGAAACTTCAATGCATTTTAGAAGGTTGCTTTAGAAAAATAACGTTTGAAAATAAGGGAAGATGGCACAACTGACAAAATAAATTTCTCCAAAGGGCTTAAATCAAGACGAAAAAACATAATGATTTTTTTGAGACAAATTAACAGATTCAAAACAAAAATGATATTCTTGAACCAAAAGATATTTAAAGATAGACCCACATATATTAGGGCAGAAACTCAGTTATACTTTCAGACTTCAGTTTTAGCAGCAGTATAATATATACTTTCTACCAGCAAATGTAATAACCTGAAGTTAAATTTACTTTCCTTCTCTTTCAGTACAACCTTCAAATTATTAGGAATATTTCTGCCCTTGATTAAGCTAATATCAAATTCATATGCTAGTATATACACGTATACATACAAATATTCACAAGAGTTTTTGAGGGTCTGTTCCCTGAAGTTGTTCAGCTTCCTGAAATATGGTTACATATGCAAACATTATCTCCCAATTGTAACCTCATTTTCTGCTCTGCTGGACAGCATGACCAGCATTTGTCATCGTGCCTCCCCCGCCTGCCACATCATTCATATGTCTATAATTGTCATCGAGATGTGGCATGTCAGCAGGACTCCAGTGTTCTCTGCTCCCCGCCTTCACACAGTCACTCAGGTAACAAACCCGTAATCTCGTCCTGTTTTCATGATGGTTGAATTACACATAATTGTTTCTGCACAGTGATTGATTTCTGCCTGAATAGAGACCTCTGCCTTTTTTCAATGCAAGCGAGTGGCAGCCAAGTCTCTCCATCTAGGAGGAGGCAGCAGCCTTTGAAGAGATCAAAGCCAAGGCCGCAAGCAGTTGTGCGCCCTGGGAATATGGAAAGCCTTTATGCTCTCAACTCCATTTCCAGCATCATGTTGGATTGCAGCTGCATTACATTCTGCCAGCATTCTTAATGCTTTTAGTATTGACTCTGACATCACCGATAGCTGTTTTAAAGTAACAAAAGCTGAAAGATGACTTATTTTCACAACTCTGTAATTGGAACATGCAAAGATGGGGGTGGGGAAGCAAGAATGAAGGGGAGGGAGATACATTTGCTTTTAATTTAAAGCAGCACAAAAGAAAGCCCAGGAAAAAAAAATTATATAAGTTTCCACAAATGAAAAACATGTTTTTCATATGGAAAAACCAGCAGGGGCATTTTATAACCCAGACCACACAAAATGAACTGATGGCTAAATACACACTTTTTCAAGTCTAAAGGGTAAAATGAAAATGATGGGGTAAGTGATTCCAATTGGAAAATGGACTCTAACATGCACTGGGTCGGAAGCCTTTGTAGACACCTGATGCAAGGTGAGCCAGTGCTGAGGTTCAAGCCCTGCCCCTCCTCCTTACCTGCTTTCCCCCTTCAACCAACTAAGCAGAGGTGAAATTTGCATTTATAATAAATCACAGGTTTATCTGGGAAACTGTAAATGCATGATTTCTTATTAACAAGAGAGGAAGAACAGAAAAGTCAAAGAAGGTTTTGAATGCTGGCTCCAGCTACAGAAACACAAATCAGTCTGCCAGGATCAGACCTTGATATTTGAATCAAAACCTAAAGTCACCAACCAAGGCAGAAAAATGCTTAAGAACATAATAATGCAAATTATATTTATACCCCATTATTTCTTTAAATGGAAGTAAAATTATTTCTAATTTTTTTAGTAACTTAATGTATTTTGGGCTTATTAATTACTTTGTATACTTAATTAATCATTACTGCATTTAAAATCTGCATAGAAAATGAGCAGGTCAACCATAAATCTTTAGTCTTATATATGGTGTTATGTATGTCCAGTGAACACTCCCTAGTAAGAAAACCTGATATTTTAATTCCAGTACTTAAATTACTGCTTTTGAAAATATCTACCTCAATTAATTTACATAGCTCTCCAAGATGGAAAGAGTGGGAAAGTAGAAGAATTTTAAAAGAATTTACATTTAATAAAGTCCCTATTTTTACAAATATTTAATATTGTTTACTCAGATAGTAGTCAATGAACCACCAGTCTTTTACTTTTCCAAGTCTACAAAGTTCTAAACTTATTGACATTGAAGAAATGACTATGAAATAACTGCCTCCTTTCATTCTGTACAAACCCCCTTAGTTCTTAAACACTAAGAAATGGTGAACAAAAGCTGCCTTTGTTTGAAAGGATTTTGAATCAACAGACCTGGCTGTAAGGTACCCAACTGTAAATTTTCTTTGAAAATTTGTAACTATGCTGAATGAGAAAACTCTGAACAGCTTCAGTTTACTGTGCTATGGTTTTGACATTTATTCTCCTGGGGTTGTTTATTTGCTTTTGGAGGGAAGGGTGTAAACTGCATGAATTCAGAATTACAAAAGCAAAATTTAGTAAGAAAATATGAGTAACATTTCAAAGTCTAGATCTCTCTTTTCTTGGAAAAATGCCATCTTTCCCTAATTTTACCATCTTCAGAAAATGCCAGAAATAAATTTCAGTGTTATTAAATATTTTTCTCTAGGTTGCATTCCTAATAAGCTTATCACATTTACCATATCCCAAGGCACCAGTCTAATTTCAGATTATCAGGCAAAAACCATTTCTTTTATGATTCTATCATTAGCCTTCTCCAGCAAAGTAACAAGCAAAATAGCCACTGGAAGCATCCCAGGCTTCTCATTCATGCCTAAGGAAAAGTCAATATGCAGCTAATGGAACCCAGGCCCCCTGCTCACAAACAAGCGTTCAGCTTTTCCTAAACTCTTTCCAGCGAGTCCAGCATTCTCCAAGGATCTCCTCAGAGAAACATGAATTTAGAATCTTGGAACTATAGTCACCTGAACAGCAGGTGGGGGATACAGTACCATGCACTCAGCCACCAACCCTGAGCGAGACCTGCAGCGGCTGAGCAGGGACAAACTAAAGGCACATGCAATCGCAGAAGCCTTGGGCTCCTCACACTGCCAAGACAGCCCCTCAGCAAAATTGCCATAATTGAGAAGTGAGGTGTCAACACTGTGATAAGACACAGGAGACCCGTTATGCAGCATAATGTATATGCCGGCCTATTTATTTTTCCCTTTGGGAAGGAATATAATTTCTTGAAGGACCTGAAGGGTTTGTATGTTCCTCACTGAAAAGAAAATACAACTGCCTCAGAGGAGAGGAGTGGGAGGCCAGCTGGGTGGGGAAGAGGAGTTAACAGGCATAGCCCAAAGTCTGGGACCCCTCCAGGTGAAGCATTTCAACTGCTCAGACACACTTATTCTTAAAACCTTTCAATAATCAGATTCCACGCTTTCCTTTGATTAAACCATTCCAATGTTTATTAGTCCCTCCCGCTGAAGTAATTCTTCCAACCTAAATTCTTCCAACTATTTAAGCTGGTTTCTTTTGGTTAGTTCTCAGTGAAGAACAAAGCTGGGCCCAGACACACATTAAAGAAGCAGTCATATTTAGAAATGATTTTAAACTGCCCTCATGCCCTCTCCAACTCAAATGAACAGCTTTTTATCAGGCAGATCCCTCTGGGAACTGGCAAAGATTCTGCCACCCAGATCTATAGGTCAAAATTTGGATGGTACCCAACTCTCAACATGTTCATAGAAGACTAAAAACTGTCTCAGATAGCACAGACCTTTCCTTCCAAGCAGTTTCGTCATCTGCACACAGTACAGCTCTGGTTTAAAATAGCAAGTGCCCCAGTGCAAACATAAAATCAAGGTGAGAGGAAAGCAAAATTCCCACAATGCTACTCGAGGACAGGGCCACAAGAAGGGCAAGCAAGAGATGCCATAGGTCACGTGAAGCACAACCTCAAGTGAATAATGTAGCTGCGCCACACCAGGGGGACATAGCCTCAGCAGTTCCAGGTGTGGGCAATCTTCAAGTTACCCATATAACAAAGAACCAACCCAAGCTGGGCACAGTGGCTCATGCTTGTCTAGCACTCTGGGAGGTTGAGGCAGGTGGACTGCTTGAATTTAGAAGTTCTAAACCAGCCTGAGCAAGAGTGAGACTCCATCTTTACTAAAAATAGAAAAACTAACTGGGCATCGTGGTGGACACCTGTATTCCCAGCTACTCAAGAGGTTCAGGCAAGAGGATCACTTGAACCCAAGAGTTTTTTTTGTTTGTTTTTTTATGAGACAGAGTCTCACTATATCGCCCTTAGTAGAGTGCCATAGCATCATAGCTCACGGCAACCTCAAACTCTTGGGCTCAAGAGATTCTCTTGCTTCAGCCTCCTGAGTAGCTGGGACTACAGGCGCCTGACACAATGCCTGGCTATTTTTTTTATTTTTTTTTGTCTTAGTAGGCCTGGCCCACCAGCCCTGGTGCATGTGGACAGCACCTTAACCACCGAGCTACGGGCACTGAGCCAAGCCCAAGAGTTTGAGACTACTGTGAGCTATGAGACCACAGCACTCTACCGAGAGCAATAGAATGAGACTGTCTCAAAACAACAACAACAAAAGACAATGAAGCCAACCAGACTGTCAGACATAGCTTATCAGAACAAGTAAGAATGTAGTTCCCCTTCACTTTCTCTAGCTATCATAAGAATACAAAGCATTATCCCTAGCGGTGCAGGATGAAAAGACAACTTTAATGTGTATTTTTATATGAAAAATGTTAAGCTTTGCAGCAATATTTAATATATAGATTGGCACTGGGACCTACCATTTGCTCTGTATGTCAAATCCAAGAATGCCAAGTGGATTGAGATAATGTTAATGATACAAGCATAAGAAATATCAAAAAATAGAAAAGCTAACAGTTCTACTTATAATACCAACTCTTTAAGAGCTTGCATTAGAGTTAAAATCTGTAATGACACTTGACAACATCTGATGAGAAGCTGACCAAAATAATTTAGAAGTTATCAATTTTATTTGAAATAAAGTTATTAGAATAATTACGTAGCTCAGATATATGAGGTCTTGACAATTAAATGTGCAAACTTGCTACCATGCACTTATGTTGGCAGTACTGTACAAACAACTGGGTAGGGTCCCATAACCTTGGTATATCAGTGTCTCACAGCTCTGTTCACATTAGTGTGTGGCAGTATCTTGCTGAGTGGCATTCTTTATTGTTACTGCATATTTTTGTATGTCATATGTCAAAAGTTCTGATGGTCATTCCAGAAAAAGAGTCCCAAAATAGCTTTGAATTTTGGACTAGGCACTGCATTGCTGCACAGTTTTCCAAGGAGAATACTTTGAAGGTGACTGTAGTGATGTTCAATAACAAGGTATGTAGCACTTTTTCTAGTATGAGTTTGCAAACTTAAGTTGTCAGACCTCCCATTACTCAAAAATTCAACAGAACCTCCATAAGCTGACCACCCAAGGGACCGTAACAAACTGGTCAACATACAGACCTGGTCAATGTAAGGAATCATGTACTGATATGCACATGGGGTACATGTCCAGTCTATGAAAATTAGGAAAACTTAAGGAGGTGGACAACTATGGAGGTGCTACTGTAATTATACCATGATCAATTCTTTAACGGCTAAAGATCTGCAAACAAAAAAATTCTCACACTGACTTATTCACTGTAGTATCAATTCACTTTCCTCCCTCCTGAAACAGACTAAACCAATTCCTTTCCTCACTATACAGATCTAACCTTGTTAAAGCAAGAAGTGGCCATGAAAAGCCAGAATGAAAAAGGAACGAAGTTATGATAGACACTACGACATGAATAAAGCCTGAACATAAGTAAAAGAAACTACTCACAAAGGACTAAAGGCATATGTACACGTGATTCTGTTCTTATGGAAGGTCCCAACTAGGGAAATCTACGACTGAGACCAAATATATCAGTGATTGCTTTGGCCTCGGGTGAGCTGAGAGAATGGGAGATAAGGAGATGATAGCTAAAGGGTGTAGGGTTACTTTTTGAGGTGATGAAAATCTTCTAAAATTGATTGTGATGATGGCTGCATAACTCTATAAATATACCAAAACCCATTAAATTGTACATTTTAAATGGGTGAAAAGTAGGGTATTATATCTCAATAAATATGAAAATTTGCTCAATGAGTTAAGTGGATAAACTTATCCTCTCTGAATTAAAAAAAAAAAAAAAAAAAAAACAGAAAAGCCAGAGGGGAAAACTCTCCTAGACAACTTCTCCCGTAGGTATTGTGTTGCTTAACCCTTGTTCACACACTGCCTTATGACTTAAAAACACCAAAACATTTTCTCATGAAAATGAAGCATCTAGATGACAAACCAGAGTCAAGGAATTCTAGGCCTCTACTAAGCTGTGAGATGAGAGGAAGGCAGACAGTAAGCACGGGTTGGTTCTCTGAAGGCAGACTTTTCATAGGAAGTGATTCAAACCAGTGGAATTATTCAAGTGAGATGTCCAGATCTTACTTGGTATGACAGGTCTATACTCCTGGTGCCTCCAGAAAGTTATTAATGCGTACGACACCCTTCCAGAGCCAGGCAAAAAGCAGTACTGGGTCAGTCTTCTACCTTCTCGTACCATCAGACCTAGCTTCACCTCTATAGCAAAAGAAACTTCCTTTGCCAAGGCACTGAGGTGAATTCTGATACTCTCGACCCTTATGTGAAACCCATTTCTTGGGACCAGAAATGTTTCAACTTTCAAATTCTCTTTTTCATATTTTGGAATAATTGCCTTATATACTTAACTGGTGCAGCATCTCTTTCCGAAAATAAAAACCCTAAATGCTCCAATGGCCATTTTTTTTTCAGTGTCATGTCGGCACTCAAAAAGTTTCAGATTTTGCAGCTCTTCTGATTTTGGCTTAGGGATACTCAAGCTGCACTGATAGAGCAAGGGAAATGCAAATATATATTCTCAGAGAGAGTTATGAGTCTGGCATCAGACTCCAGGGTCTTTTCAACAAGGAAAGGATGTTGATGTGACTGTGCACTCTTCCCCTAGGCCAAATAACCACACTTTGTTATGACCACTTTCCAGGTAAGAAAACTGAGGCTCAAAGGAGTGAGGGACTTGTTCAAAGATTCATGGCAAGACAATGACTTGCCTACCTCCATGTCAGTATTTTTTCCCTACCATGAAATTAGTAATGATCTAAGTTTATTCATATCCTTTAAAATGTTTTTCTCAGGGAGCCAAATGTTTTCAAATTTCACATTGCTTAGAAATTATTAAATTTGCCCAAGAACTATTATGACAAAAATAAAAATAAATATCTCAGATATCTCTGAATTAACAGTTTTGTCATTTTGAAGTTAAAAGTTACATTTCTTTCACCATCAGACAGAGGCCTCGGTTCTTTCCGGAGATCCACCCATTTTAGGAGGAAACATTTCTTTTAGAAAAACTTAATCTCTGACTATTTTTCCCAATTAGATATAGAAGAACCTCTCGTAAAATCCAATTAACATGATCTTAAGTTATTTAACTTCAGTTTTAGCTCCACATTATTCACTTAACTACAGGAAAACAAATGTCTTCAGGCCTGCTATTCACAGACCTATGTTGGCACTTGACTCCTAGCAATGTAGTGATTCCTTATGATGGAATTTGAATAAATATTTCCTATATGTGGTAACTGAGAAATATTTTTGAAATGGTCATTTCCTGCTATGTTTCCAATGATCTTTAAGGTGTCAGAACTGTTCAAAATATTTGTGAGTAAAGACACAGCAATGAAAAGTTTCAAAAAATATTCCTATTTTACACCTAGTAGTGGCTAATCTGGGATCCAGGCTCAGGCACTGAAGATGCAAAACGTGTTTTCTTAGAAACTGTGTGATACATGTAAATAAATGGAAACCTGTCTACTTTCACAAAGTCCTACATGCCTAATTCAGATAGTAGTCTAATTTGACAACAACCATTACTAAAAGAGAATTCAAAACAAAGGTCTTAAAAGTAAAGGTTTCTGGTAGCAGTACTAACAAAAAGTTACACCGTACCAACAACATAAAACAGAGGAGGATCTAACTTCTAGCCTCCACTCTTAGCAACTATAGTTATCTTAGCAGAAAATTTTATAAGCTTGTTCACTTAAAATGCTCTGTAAATAGTTCTGAGTTATATTCTTTAGTCTTAGGTTAATATGCAGGACCTCTCAATTAAAAAAAAAAGTATTTATCAAGCAACTGTCCTGGCCTACCTCAAACAGAGCATTCTAAACAATAATTTGAAATAAGTAAGTAATCCAAACGTTCTTTTACCACATCTCAAATGGACCACACGGAACTGAAAGCACAGAAGGACATAGGGTACATATAAAATCTACTGTCCTCTGGAACTGCTATAATAAATAGGCTGAAATACTCTAGGATGACCTGGCTACCTCTGTCCATGTTCATATCCTTGGGTTTGTACTGGGGATGTAGTTCCTACCTCTTTTGTGTTCAGCTGTGGGTGTACTCATCTGTCAGCTCTTTGAGGGAGGCAACTCTGCCTTTATCATCATCTATCTGCAAGAGCTCAGCATGACAAAGTCAGTACCTCCAATGAAAGTTTATGGGATGAAAATCATTCCTGAAATAAACATTCTTTGGAATTTATTTTCATTCTATGATGACACTTTTTTACCCCTAAACTTTAGAATGAGTCAGAGACTGCTTTAACAACAGATATCTTCTGATTAGTGAGCTGGAGTAAGGTGTGCTTTCTGGTTGTTATGCATCTTACAAGGGTCAAAAAGAACTTTATGAGCATCTTTATGAAATAAAACATAAATAATGACTCCAACTAATGCAAGAAAGTATTTTCTTGTATTAAGTAGCTCACTGTTTACACATTAACTAGCAGGTAGTTTTCAACTGTGCAATAGTAAACAGAGAAACATCATAATTTTGGAATAAAATAGTTTTAAAGCACTATTATTTCAAGAATACTTGATTAGACTGTTAAAATGCTTAATATATTAAAAACTTTCATAAAGAAAGATATGGACCAGTAATTCACATAAACAAGATTATAAATATATTTTAACTAAATTTTGCTATAATATTATTTAAAAACAATAAAAATCCTTAATGCTAGGTAATTACAACTGATGATACAGACCTATACATATTTATTCACACAGAAAGATAAAAACTCATATTTTAATGAAAAAAAGATTATAGTAAGAACCTTATGAGCTTATTTATAAAAATGCTTGTATTACAGGTATAGAACATCTGAAACTATGTGTATCAATATGAAATCATCATATTCAAATGATAGAAATACAAGTATCTTTATTTATTTCTCTCTTCTTTCATGGGTATTCGTGTGTATGTATGTGTGTGTGTGTGTGTTGCTTTTAAACAAACTACCAAAAACAAAGATATTTCCTTTTCAGAGAAAGACCAAAATATTATTCCTAGTATTTCAGTAACAGGAAAAGTTTCTTCAGTTTTTAAAAGAAACTCACTGTTGTAACTTCTCAGGAACAATCACAATTCCATTTAATTCTAAACTAATCTCTCTTACTTAACCTAACATCATGATACCACAAAAATCACCACTAACCACCACTAAAAATGAAGCACATACAATGAAGCACATACAGTTCAATTGCTTTTTATAAAAAGAATACTCTTTGACAGATTTTTCACTGTAAAAGTTAAGTTCTTCAGAGTGAAGAGGCAACATCATTTTTCAAAAAGATTCTAACCACTTGTATTCACACAGCTATTTGATTCATCTATTTAGTCCTTAAGATTTGGGGAGATGGGGCCCCTAGAAGTGAGCAATAGGGAGTCCCTTAAAAATCAGACATTTATCAAAATATGTCTGATATATCCAACAGTTATTTCTGGGGATTTTCAAGAACACATTTAGCAATTACATGGTTATGTGTTGAATAAACCAGAAGACAATTTTCAAGTATTGTTAGCCATTTATATTATTTAAGAAAATAGTATAACAGATACTTTTAATCCTCAAAGTAGTTTATTGACTAAAGATTACTTTCTATAGTTTATGAATTGGGTCCTGCTCCTGAATCAGAAATGCCTGGCTCTGAACCCAAGTTCGACCACTTACTAAACTTTGGGATTATGGGCAACCAACCAATTCCTCTGTGCCTCACTTTCTTCATTGGAAACATGAAAACATTAACAGCATTCACTTCATAGTGCTATAGTGAAGATTTCGTTAAACAACTGCGTGGAAAGTACATTCAAAATATTACTTGCTAGTATTTTCTTTTCTTTTTTTCTTTCTTTCTTTTTTTTTTTTTTTAATAAAGTCTTACTTTGTTACCCTTGGTAGAGTGCTGTGGCCTCATAGCTCACAGCAACCTCAAACTCTAGGGCTCAAGCAATTCTCTGCCTCAGCCTCAGGGACTACAGGTGCCCACAACACTTGGCTATTTTTAGGGGCTGTATCTTGCTCTAGCTCAGGCTGGTCTCCAACCTGTGAACTCAAAAAATCTACCCGCCTCGGCCTCCCAGAGTGCTAGGATGACAGGTGTGAGCCACCGTGCCCAGCCTTACTTGCTAGTATGTTATTAATAATATTACTCTCTGTAACCTCTAGGCAAAATGCCTATTTCTTATAACCATTCAGAGGTTTCTGGTCAACATCCAGGAAAATAAAGTTCAGGTAAATGAAGTGATTCTGTGAGGCATAGGTGACTCACATCAAACAAAATAGGGACCAAAATACATAATACAAAATGGTTTGGTTCCAGACACTGGTTAATTTTGTTTTTTTAACATAAAAGTGAAAACAGAATAATTCCTAAGCCACACTCATGAGTGGCAGGCTACAAATGTGCTCCTCTTTCTAAATTTATTATTTCCATTAATATGACCCGCTTATCATTAGGCTATAATAGAACATTCATCATGTTTTATACATCTTCCTCTCTCTATATCTAACTGGTCATCTTTGAACTTCATGCGCCCCCACTAGCACCATTAATAGCTATTACTATCAAAATTATATTAAAGAAATTGACAACTTCACATATTCTCTCATTTTATTCTGATAAACTCCTCTATGTTAAAAGTCATTTCCACTTTACTGATGAGAAATTCATTGATTAAACAATTATTAGCAACTGCTGTGTGCTAGTGGTAGTAGTGGGGATTCAGAAACTGAAACTGCAGAAGGTACCTTGCTGTGGGAGCCGAGACCTAGCTTGATACTACTACTTATTAGCTGTGTGATCAGAGAAAACGTCCCACTTTATCTGATCTTCCATTTCTTGACCTGTTCCTGTGCCCCTGTGCTGTTTCTCAGCCCTCTTTATGCCTCAGTTCCCTCATCTGTAATATAGAGAGGATATTAAGGATAACATCAAGTTATTGTGAGGATTAAATGAGCGCTTGGAACAGTTCCTGGCATGTACCCAGTACTCAAAATTAATAGACTCTATATTTAAACCTCAGATAATTTCTATGCTCAATTTCAAGTTTGTGATTCAGTATGAGTTTATATTTTTTAAGAGTCCCCACTTAAATAAGGGTTGACAGCTAGTGTGACTGCCTTACATCCTTAAAGTTTTAAAATTTCTTCTGTGTTTATTCCACAAACATTGGGTGAGTAACTTGCCCTATGGCAGGTAGCATTACAGGTTTTGGGCAACAAAGATGAAGAACACATGCTCCCTATCCTAAAGGAACTAACAATTAGTGAGAAATACAGACACAAGGACAACCAGCTATTATAAAACATGGTTACAGAACTGTGAAGAAGCACCTGTTGGGGCACCAGGCACATAGCAGTTAGTCTTTAACTAGGGATGAAATCAAAAGCAGCTTCACAGAGGAGGTACCATTTCTCCCGGACCTTTAAGGACGAACGAGATTGTGCCAGCAGGCAGGCAGGCAAGAATGGGACATTTGAAGACAACTAACCTATGAGACCCAAAAGACAGGGACCTGGAAAAGGGTTTAAGGATGCAGGTCTAGAAACATAGATGATCATAAGCTGCAGGGTAGGGTGGTGAGGAGGTAAGACTTGAAAGGTGGCTGGTTCCAGAGTGTGGGAAGCTTTCAAAATAATGGCAAAGAAGGTGAGTTCCCTCCTATAATTGGTAGAGATGGAGGCCCTCAAGGATAAAAACTTCTTAAAGGTCTTACTAAAAGAAAACAGTGTGCCAGTGGTCTCAATAGGGCCTGGATATGGTGCAGTGAAGAGAAAGTAAGCTTTGGGGCCAAGGAGCCTCACTTGGAGTCCCAGCTTCACTGCTGTCAATGTGCACACAAATTGTTTACATTATCTGAACCTCAGTTATTGGGCATCTATAGTGTCAGGATTTTTCCAAAATGCATTTTATGGGCCAATCAACAGAGAGTTTGTTAAAAGTGCACCCACATGACCTGCTTGCAGGATCTGACGCAGGACATTTGCAGAAGGGCCCAGGCACCTTCCTTTCTAACAAAATACCAGTAATTCTGAAGCAGCTGTTTCCTCTTCCAAAAACACCATAACCCATGCCTAATGCTGTATACTTACACAGGTGGAAGGGTTGACAATGTTCCAGGTGAGGAAGCACCAAGGTTCAGAGAATGTGAAGAACAGGAGCAAAATACCGGGGTGTAGGCATTCTGACTCCAATAGCAGTGCTCTGCTCCAATGCCCACCTTGTTTATTTATTTACTTACTCTCTTATTTTACCATTACTATGGTTGCTCCATAGTCTGACCGATCACAAAAAAAATTCACGCACCTTCTCCTCCCTTTCTCCCTAGCTTGACTACAGCCTCTTTCCCTACCCACCTTCTCATTCACTCTCTACACAGGAGACACTCATCTCTTCATTGATTTGGATGAAGAAACTGAGCAAGGATATACTAATTCTTTGTCTTTGGGGGCCAGCTTGCCCAAATGTGGGTTCTCTACCCTAGTTTGACAGGAGGGTCTCTCCCTGCCCCTGTTGGCTGAGGGTTTGCTTAACTTGGGGAAGTCAAAGGAAGTTCCCAGTCTGTGTCATGATTCAAGCTACATTTAATCTGATGCTACATGGTACTGCCTTATTAATAAAGCTGGTATTATAGTCTCCCTCTGTCTGAGTTCCTATCTGTTGTCATTGGAAGAAGCATGAAAATCATCAGCCTCAAAGACCAACCATAACCAACGCTGAATGTAAAAAAGTAAATATCAACTTTATACAATTCTATTTTTTATGGTTAAATTGCAATGTTGGGTTTACCCCAGTTTTAAAAGGTGCACTGTCTTAGATACTCAGATTCTAACATTTATTCAAAATTAACAATTCATATTTTGTATAAAGATTTAGTTAGAAAATATGTCTTGTATCATAATACTGCATAAGATGGGGGAAATGATACAATTTGAATTGTCTACCAACAAAATATTGGTTAAATAAATTAGGCAACTTATTAAAGTAATATTATAGAACAGTATTTATTAAGAGAAAAAGACAGCCATTATATACACTCGTAGGGAAAAAAAAGTACAAAATATTATGTTTCTATTGCCATGAATATATAACAAGCATTTATATAAGTTTATGTACATTTGTATTTGTCAATAGAAAGAAGTCTAAAAGGCCCCATAGAAAGTCATAATAGTGATAATCTCTAACAGTGGGATCTGGGGAATTTAGTATTTATTTCTTTGCTCATCCAAGCTTTCTAATTTTTCTAGTAAACATGAATTGCTTCTTTAATAAAAATATCATTTATTTTTTTTTCCTAAAAAATAGTTAAACATTTTTCAAATAAATATGTAGCAGGGATCAGCAGCCAGCCAAATCTGGTCTGCCCTCTGTTTTTTTTTTTTTTTTTGTAAATAAAGTTTTATTGAAACACACAAAAAAATAGTTAAGCACTTTTTAAAATTTCCAATAAAATCATAATCATTGCACATTTTAATTAATATTATGATTAATTTAGTTAAGTACTTCGTGTTCTTAGAGGCACATATGATTATTTTAAATGAAAAGACAACATTGCCAACCTTAAGAAAGGGTCCTGACTTTCAATACTTCTTAAAATGGGTCAGCTAACTGCTGTCTCTCCCTGTTCCTTGCCTTTAACATGGAGACTATTACACCTATCCCCTAGTTTCCACATTAAGATTTAACTAAATAAGGTAGCCACATAAACTGCCTAGCACAGTATCTGGCACAAGGTAGCAATTTTAATAAAATCAGCTGCTTTCAAAAAAAAAAAAAAATCAGGTGCTTTCCCTTTTCCCCTCCAAGCCAAAAAGCCAAAAAATCTTGAGTTCTAATCTAAAATTTTAATGTATGAACAAAAAAATCAGCTAAAAATAATTAAAGTGATGTTTAGGAGACTTGGTTCCCTTCTTAACTCTGCCAGCTACTGATTAGCCCAATTGTATCAAACAGTAACTATTTCTTACTTCAGTACTTTTGGTTTTGTTTCAGATTAGATTCTAAGACAAAGTCTAACATGTTTAGGGTAAGACTATATGTGATAGGGAGCACCTTTTCTTTGATCTAAGTAATTTGGACTAGTATACGAAGATGATACGATCACAATCATAAAGTACCACAGACAGTGTTCAAAACTGAGGACTCCATCTTGGTACATATTTAATGTTCATTAGGTTTTACTGAGAGAAAAGAAAAGTCCTGAATGGATGGAAACTGGAATTTTCCAGCAGGCTAGAAAAACACTGATTTCTCCTTGCTGTTCAGCCAACATATCCTTTTGGACCTGATTAGTTTGGGTGCCAAGAAAGCTAGAAAGATTTAAGCCAGAAGAAAATCTGAAGGGGAAAAAAATAACTCTCCAGTTATCCTAATCATTCACATGGCTCTCTTATAGAGTTCCTCTCTATAATTTTTACAGTAGGGAGGGAAGAAAAACAGCTCCTAAAGGACTGAGGAGAGAAAAAATTCTCCTAACTAAAAATATGTTCTTACCCCCATCCAAGCAGTTAAGGAATTATCTGGCAATTGAATATCGCAATCAAAAGGATATGAAATTATCAGGTAACAAATCTGACGTGCAGAGGACTACAGTGCTGAAGAGGAAAATCACTCTCCCAACAATTAGAGGACAAGAAGCAGCCAAGGGAGGAAACTGCCTCTGTAAAAATCTAATGACAATCACCCAAACTTTTATTTATGCAAACATTCTCTAAAGGGTAACGAACGGCCTTCACTCAGTGCCAGTTCTGGGTTGACAGGGTGGCACAAAACGAACCAGAAGTTTCTTCCCTTCAGGAACTTCCCAGGTACAGCCAAGCGCTCCGAGTGGCTGCAGAAATCCCACCAGTTGAGCACCAGGGGACTCACTACTTAATACCATCTTCAGACTCCTGCTCTGCTGCCAAAGCTAGAAGAAAACTGAGTGCTTCTGAGGCTTTGTGCCTCTGTATCTTCATGTCAACCACATAAGGCAGGTAAGCCAGATTTTAATATGCCATTCCATAAGTAAGGAAACTGGCTAATAGAGGATAAATACCTTCTCAAGGCTTTTGAAGGAAAATGATAGACTTGGAACTACATCTCCAATCTTCTAACATCCATCCAGTCTCTCCCTCATCCACCCTCTCAGCCTTCATAGGTCACTGCCTATTTCCCCTAATAAAGGCTCAAAAACTTTGTTCTCCATGTTCCAAAAGGACATAATCAGTTTATAATACACAATGGCCTAGAAAAGTCAGCACTGATGCTGCCACATGTATTTAGAAAGAACAATTTTTAATACCTGAAAATACACCAAGCGTTAATGAAAAAAAAAGTCCTTTCTATGTGAATAAAAGTGAATTGAAAAGCATTAACTATATGATACTAAAACACACTTGAAGATGGTTTTCTTTTTATTATTATATTTCCATCTCAAGAATCCTTCTGAAAAAAGCACTCTATCATCTCCATTTCTTCAATTCAGTTTCTAGGACCTAAGTAAGAGATAAGTGCTTCTTATGATCAATCCTCATATGAGGGTCCCATTCTTTTTTTATTCTAGTAGTAAGCATCTCTGGCTGAGTGTTTTTAGCGGTTACCTAGAAACTCAACATTCTATAAGGAGTGACTTTGACTTCCTCACTAAAAACACTGATCTAATGCTCTTTTATTCGCTGATGCAATAAATCAGACAAAAAGTAAAATAATAAAATGATTACTTAGAACACATTTTCAACTTTTGCTTCTCACATAGCATTTGGTTTGATAAAGAGAGATTATTAAGAAATACACACACACACCCAAAACATGAAAAACTTGGCAACCAAAACTCTTTTTTTTTCTTTTTCTTTTCTTTTCTTTTTTTTGAGACAGTCTCACTATGTCACCCTCGGTAGAGTGCAGTGGTGTCACAGCTCACAGCAACCTCAAACTCTTGAGCTTAAGCAATTCTCTTGCCTCAGCCTCCCAAATAGCTGGGACTCCAGGCACCCACTACAATGCCCGGCTATTTTTCTGTTGCGGTTGTCATTGTTGCTTATCAGGCCCAGGTTGGATTCGAACCCGCTAGCCCCAGTGTATGCAGCTGACACCTTAACCACTGTGCTACCGGTGCCAAGCCACCAAAACTCTTCTTTGATCTGCAATTACCCTTGCAATTTTCCCCATGGAGGTTGAAGGATCTGACTACCATTTCTCTCAGTCAATTTTATTAGTGGATGCTAGGTGGATAATTTCAGCAAGTTCAGAGGTCTAACTGGAGAGAGCATTGTGTGTAAAATATATTCTTTTACAGAAACTTTATTATCCTCTATATAGCTCCTCGTAACAGTCTTCAAGCAATCCCAGCTAGATTATCAGAATTTCTGGTTAGCAATCCCTGCTCCCCATCTAGCCCTCTGCCCACTCCCCACTCTTCCTTTTGGTATATTGCAGCCTTCTACATCCACATCGTCCCCTATCTGTATTGTTGGTCTTTAGATCATTTTCAGGCTTTAAGCCTCTGAATCTTAGAGATCATTTATGCCTAAAATGATTTAAGGGCTTATAGCAGAGTATACAGTTATTATACTGTGACTTCTTACAATCATAATATTTAAAAAGTAATAATGAACCTAAAATATATATTTTTTAATTATCTGAATAATATCCAATGGCTGCCTTTTCTTTTCTTTTTTTTTTTTTTTTGTAGTTTTGGCTGGGGCTGGGCTTGAACCTGCCACCCCCAGTATAAGGTGCCAGTGCCCTACTCCTTGAGCCACAGGCACCACCCAAATGGCTGCCTCTTCTAAGTAAGCATGGTCAGGATAGCATGAAGCAACACTAAATCTCTTCATTACTACACAGTAACTATCTAAGAACTGGCTTGGCTCAGCATAATCACCTAAGCAATAGCTTTAGCATGTGCAGTGAAGAGATCAAGTTCACGACCAACCTGGGCAATATGTGAGAACCTGCCTCTGAAGGAGAAAGTTAGCCAAGTGTGGTGAGGCATGCCTGTAGTCCCAGCTACGAGGGAGGCTGAGTCAAGAGGACCACCTGAGCCTGGGAGGTGAGGCTGCAATGAACTATGACCTCACCATTGCACTCTAGTCTGAGCGACAGAACAACACCAGTCTCTAAATAAAAGAAAAGATCAAATAGTAAAGTCTTGGGGCCCTAAGTAATTTTCTCACACATTCTCCTGACATCTATATCCAAATCTGAGATAGAATATACTTCCAGAAACTTGTCCTATACTTAAGATAGAGGAGAAAACTTGGTATACTTAGCTTTAAAATGTATATACTTAAATCATAAAATTAAAAATTATAAGCCAGTCTCCCTCTACTCTTGAATTATGATTTCTGTGATTATGTTCAGAGCTACATGACAATGTGATGTAGCTCTGAAAAACAGAAATGGGGTGGGAGTGTTAAGACCAAGCTATCTATGATAGGCATAATTTTGTCAATCAGAAACCAAAATGTTAATGCCCTTAAAGTAAAAGTCCTACAATAGAAGGTATTCAAAATAATTCAAAAGAACTTCTGGAACATTTTCATAGTAATTTTTACTTAAAAAAAAATTTAAAAGACCGCTGAAATGAGACCACAAATACATTCCTTTCCAACTGAGTGAAATGGGAACACAAATAACCTCCTTTCCCACCTAAAAACTGACTCTAACAAAGATCACAGAGAACCTCTGCGAGGCAATGCAGGTCGAACAATGACCAGGTGCTACTGTGGTTTGGTGTGTCTGAGCTGTGCAGCCGTTTGCTGCAACTTCCTGCACTGTCTGCCACTGTCCCCTCCCCATACATCTGAAGAGAATGTTTCTCTTCTAAGGTGTTAACCATTTGGACTGCAGGATGGCCAAATGGAAGTTTCACATCTAAGACAAATAACCACGGTGCATTAGACCAAGGGAACTTTCACTGTGTTAAAGCCAGCCGAGCTCACTGTAGACACTGTATGCAAGCACACAACTGCCAGGACCCAACTAGGGATATAAAGAACTATTTTTTTCTTCTAATACTTTACTATTCATCTACAGGGATCTTCATAGATAAGGTTTAGTGAATGAAAGGTTTGAGGGTATGCTTTCAATAAACCCTCTAGGGTCCTCACTCTAAAATATTTAACAGGCTTCTGCATCTTCTTCACAGAGAATGAGAAGAATGCCAACTAAAGCTGAGGTGTACTGTGCCTTAAGAATTTACGCTGTCATTACATGTGTTAACGACAGATGCTGTCTTCTAAGGTTCAATTCATCTAAACTAAAATTTTTTTATTTCAAATTCACACCCCTAAGAATTCCAGTTCTAGAAAGATGAGATTCATCAATTAAAATTAGCCTTCAGAAGGAAAAAGGCTGGATTGGTGAAGGTGGTTCTCCTGAATGGGCATTACTGTGTGAGCATACATAGGCCAGTGTTTGTCTTCAAAAGGAGCAAAGACATATGGAGTTGTTAAAATAAGATTTCAGCAGAAACATTTCTGTGTCTGCCGGTTGGCCACAGCTGGTATTCTCTGGATTACCTGCAGTTATATACAAAGGGAAGACTCTATCTGGGGAAAGAAGTGGTCAAGTCCCTGCCCTACCTGCAGATGTTTTCCCAGTGGGAAAAAAAAAGGGTGGCAGAAGCAATAAACATGCCATTGTTTGTAATGCAAATAGAAGTAGTAGGAGGGGGCCTCTCAGCCTAAGCCCAAACACAAATGGTCACCCTGCTCCTGACACCCTAAATGAAGATCTATCATGGTGGATGTCAATTACATAAACACTCAGTCCTGCTAAGGACAGAGTTAAAGAAGAAGACCTTAGTGTGGTTAGGGGTAAAGAAGAGAGGCTGCCTTCCTGTTAAAGTGTTTTTGATCTTAGACACATTAAAAACAGCTGTTAGGTATTAAAAACCAAAAATTGTAACTCACTTTGGTCAGACCCTAAAATAAAAATTGACATAGTCTTGTGGTTAAAATTGAGAAGCTTCTGGAATTGTGCAAATAGCAGAATATCTCAAAAAAGAAAAAAAAAACAGATGCTTAACCTAAATACAGTGGAATATGTAACAGAATAAAGCAAAGCAGCAGACAACAGGGTAAGGTAACTGTTTCCTGACCACACCCCTTTCCTCCACTTACACCCACCACTGCTGACATTTATTCTAGCCACAAATCTTTCCTAAACAATGAATGACTGTTTGATTCACTGACCTCAAAATTTTAATACATACACTAACAATAAATACCTTCTATTCTATGAAAATTTCAAAATGATTAGCACCTTGGACGGAGTGGGAGAAGACTGTGGAGATGGAAGGAGGCATGCTGTTAGATTTAAGAGAAAGAAGCTTGATTTTCAACATGCTTAGGGATTATTTATAAACACCAATAAATTTGTATTATACTGACTTTTAAAAAAATATTGTTTTGAAAGGAGAAGTGGCTGATCTCCTTAAGGAATAAATTCTACAAATAACTGTATCACAAATGAAAAGTGTAACCCTGTTTTAGTGGTTATTTTCTATTGTTAACCAAGACTATACTTTGATTTGAAAAGAGCTATTTTTCTGAAAAGGTTTTCAACAAAAAATCTTCAATTATTTCTTGCTGAATATATTTTCCTTCCCCTCTCTCCATAAGAAAACAAAAAATCTACTCAAATATAAAAGAAATATCTGATATATTTGCGTATTTAGTTCAAAAAATATAAAATTTCCTACAACTTTTATAACTCAGAAGCATTTATTTCAGGTGGTCTTCAAATGTTAAACTATATTTGCTTTTATTAATCCACTCCCTTTTTAGGTAGGAGATTCATATATACCACAGACATCCATATCATCAAATATTTGAAAATCATTTAAAACAAAATATGATCTAGCTATTTCCTATAGCAACTATCACAAGATCTCCAAGATCCCCTAACATCTCTGTTTTAACTGCTATTTGAAAATTAGAAAAATCTTATTCCCTTATCTGAGAGGTCAAATATCTTTTTGGGATTTGTAGAAAAACAATAACTTCTAAATCACAGTGCCCACACAAAGTGATTATATTTCATATCCTTATTATTTCAACAAAGGCCCCAGATAATCAAGATGACCACAATCAATCTTGTTGGTAACTGTTGATTATAAGCCATTCCTCTCTACTCACTACTTCAGTGAATCTTCTCAAACCCAGATTCTATTCACTGAGTTGTCTTAACAATACTACTCTTTCCAGATATGACTGATTTTTTTTTTCAGTTGATAAAAAAGCACTGGGCAAAGAAGTCAAACGCCACAGGTTACATTTTACCATTTAGGATCTAACAGCCAGAAGGGTCAGTGAAACTGAAACTGTCATCACCAAGACCCATAACACCATGGTTTTAAGTTAAGGGATGGGTGAGGGAGGCAAAGTGGGGCAGGAGAGAAGGTAAACTTAGTGAAAGATCAGTAAATATCCATCACCACTGCTGGAGGAGAGATTCTCAAAGAGAACTCAAAACTCTATCACCAGCACAGTTCACATTCACATACCATACAAGTTACCATTTAAATGCCTTCTCCCTATATAAATGAGGTTTATCCTTTCCAAGAAAACAGAACTACTATCAAACCTGAACCAACAAACCTGAACATTTTCATTGTTACCCACTTGCATCCCACAGTTATAATGCCACTGCACTTTTTAAATCTTTAAAAGTAACTGAACCACAAGATAAAAAAAGCACAACTTTCACTGGGGGTACTTTTAAGTGATACTTTCTCAACCACTGACAATAAAGTAAAAATAGCCCCCTCCCCAACAATCTTAAATTAGTTAATAAAATAAAATGAAACACTGTTTTAAAAGGCAAAGTAATTTTCTGAATTTTCAGCTTCAAATGAAAGCAGTTCTGATTCCAGACAGCTTGTAGACACTGAAAACTATATAGTCGTTGGCATAACAAAAATTAAAGCAATTTTTTTCTTTCGTTAGCACAGAAAACACAAGGCTCATAAAAATCACAGATTTATTGATGTAACTTCATTTGATTTTATAACTCATAAGTTCCCATTGCAAGCTATCAAAAGTAGCACTACCTTCAGGTGACCTTTCCTCAAAATAGCTCTTAGTTAGCAAACACCAGTCATATATAATAAAAGCATTTCCAATGAGTTTGAAAAGATAAACATCCTGCCAAAATACAAACTAATTTGCACTTCTGAAAACAATGTGCAACATTAATTTGTTACTCACTGTTCTCGGAATGGGTGGCGAAAGAGATCCATTTGACATGTAAGGGTCATTATTCATATTTGGCATCATTATGTAACCAGAATAACTTGAGTAGGAGGGTCCTTTGCTATAGAGGCCTCCATCTGGATGCTTTCCTGCGAGAATCCAAAGAACAATCAATGACACATTCACTTCCCTTTTTTATCACAGTATTTATCCTCTGAGACTCTAACAGTTAGTTCTAAGACAAATCAGACCTTACATAAAAGATCTGTTTACAAAATACTGTAACTGGATTATCATGCTCTATTTTAGATTGACAGTATTCTCTCAAAGGCTTAGCAGCAAACTAAATGTTTTAAAAACATGTGGTTCAAACAGTACTTCCACTACACGTTGATGTTTTCATAAAAGTAACTGTTATCCACATATCTTAATTTGTTCTAATACTAACAAACTGGACTAAAAAATACAGATACTTAAAGAAACACATACAAACCTAAAGCAGTAAATGTTAATATATTGAGCCATCTATCTACATGCACACATATATTAATACATTTGAAGTTATGCTTCTCCTTTTGGGCAAACTCAAAAATTCTACCTGTGCTTTTCAAGTTATAGAAAATGTCTAGATTTTACTCAGAGAAAGAGTTGTAGCCAGTATACAGGCAACTATTCAAAGTTATAGAGGATTAATCCAGAAAGCTTATGTACTTTCTGTACATTAAATTACATCATTTTTATGATTTACTACCCTTACATCATTCTGCCACAAGAAAACTGTGTTCCGTGTACATACATATATGCGTGCGTGTGTGTATACTCTGAAACCGTACTACTTTGAAACTATGAAGAAAGCCATAATATGCAGTTCTTTTCCCTTCTTCTCCTCATTGACCTGTTGTATGTAGGAATACTTCATTCTGGTCAGGTCAATCGTTAGGTAATTGAAGGAGAACAGAAATGTAGGCTGGCCCTATAGGTTACTCGATTCTTTAAAATCACAAGAAGTTCTTTTTGAATCTAAAAATACATATAATTTTTTAAAGTGTTCAGCAAGAATCAGAAATGCAGGGAAAGTCTATCACATTTGATGTACGCAGTTCCTAATTTTAAGTTTTATCTTTTTACAGATTAGGTTCTACTTTGCTCAGTCATGTTTAGTCTATTCATTCACTGTCTGCCTTCTGACTCTAACAAGAAACAAGAAACAGCAATCTTGCAGATGAAATCCACCCAAAACTATTCTCGATGAAAAATAGTCTTCATATTAATGAGTGAAAAAATATCAAATATCTAAACTAATTAGAACTTAAGGTAAAAGAAAGAAAAGAAAGAACTCTCTACAGACATTCTCTCTTCCCCAAGATTCTGGAAGTCAAATGAAATGCAAAGGCCCCCAACTCTTTCAAAGACAGTTTTTAAATTATGTAGTATGCAAACCCGATAAGTTTCCTGGTTTTTCTTTCCCATTTTATTAAAATGGGAAGTATAGTTTTATCACAGCCAGTCCAAATTTCTTGAACTTAAGTCCCTAAACACACTCACACACACAGATTAAGTTGGGAGAAGCAGCATCAGAGTCTTACCGTCATCAGGGTGTTCTCTGGCCTTGTCGTGGTAGGATTCCTGAGCAGTCTGTGCTTGTCTCGCCACCTAATACCACAAATCCCCACCCCCAAAAGAAAGAAAATCACCTTAGAGTTTGTGTCAGTAATGATGTAAGTGTTTGTCCACTGGTAACTCAAAGGAAGAATGTTAGTACAAAACTATCTGTTTTATTAACCTGAGAGGGACAGACTCAGGTTGAGTACTGGGGAATCTTCTTCTTGTCAACATGTATTTTTGAATGATTATTTTAATCTACGCAGGACCAAAAAGTATAAATCACAACAAAAATAATAAAAATATAGTAAATTGGGGAAAGATCCATATGCTGTTCTGACTGCTGTTTATTAAAACATATCAAAGCTACTCAGGTGCTGAATATGACAGTTGTTAATGGGGCTGATCATTTTCGTAGTCTCTTCAACCATCATTCACTTCAATCAGATCTTACTAAAAGCAGGGTGAAATATCATTTTGCAGTTGAAAATGGCATTTTAAACATGAATAAGCCAACCACTCAGATGAGGTCTCAAGCCAATTGTCTTGAGCACAGTCCTAGCAGGAGCAGGCTTACAACCTGCCATGGCTAAGTGCAGGCTTACAAGAGAAAATTAGAATTGTTCTGTGGTTTAAAGGGAGGAAAATTTGAGAGTTGGGTTATAGACATCTAAAAGGTAGCCCAGTTAATATCAGTTTTGGTAACCACCATCCACCCAGACTCAACCACGTGCAAATCAGTGGTATTACCTCTTCACCATCTTCCTTGGGTCTGCCCATGCCCATTACCACTGCAGCAAAGTCTAAAGGAGCCCCAACTCCTGAGTTCTCGAGTCTAAGGCACAGCCTTCACTTAGACCAGAAAAGCTTAGAAAATGTAAAGTGGGTGGCAAAATTATTTATGGACTAAGGACGAACAAGCAAAAATGGGTAGAAAGAAAAACAGACTGCTCTACAAATGCGTGGTATGAGAGTTTGGCAAAAAGACTGAGTGTTTTGGGTGTTATTTGGTTCCTTGGACCTCTGTCCTCACAGTGACCTCCTCTCCCCAACACACACAGTCAGAGATCGTTTCGCGCAGTTTAGTGCAGCCCTAGGCCCCCTACTCTAGCTCCTCAAACTGGATTCATCGGATAAAAAAAACACCCTTATGTTTTCTGAACCCAGGCCCCCAGCCTTCCAAAATGCATACTCACCCCTGCCATTGGGATGGAGAAGGTGACTCTGAGGTGTGTTCTTAAACGTTTTGTTTAAAACCCAAAATGTCCCCGCCCCCAAAACCGCAAGCTTACTTTTTGGGGGCAGAAGGATGCCATTTAAGGAAAAAACGGTATGCCCTCCAAGTTTCTTTGGAGAGAAAAAGCGTCAGCGAAATTACTTGGTGTCAGAACTTTTCTACCGGATTTCCTCCCAAGGACTGCCCAGTTGCTGAAGAGGGTGGCCAGCCGACTGTGGGTTACCAGGGTCCATGCCCCCCGCCCCAGAACCAAGGCAAGCTCACGGCGCGACCTAAAATAGGTCTCCAGCTCCGCACAGCTCGGGACTTTCTCTCGCCGGCACCCACGTGTCTCTATTTACTCTACTCAGGTTACCAGCGCTATCGCCCGCAGCGGGCCAAAAGATCTGATAAAGCGCTTTCTACCCTGCCTGCCTGGTGCCCGGCTTCCGCCGCTTCTCGGTTCTGGCTCGCCTTTCGTCTGCATAGATTTGGGCCCTGATCTGGGCCCAAACTAACCCCAAATAAAGACTTTTTTTTCCCTTTAGGTGATGAGGGTTGGAGAAAACTGCTGTTGCGGGCGGTACAGCGAGGCGTACCCTTGCACCGGCCGGGCTCCGCGCCCACAACGACCGGCGGCGGGTCCAGGCGCTGGAGCTCCTGCAGCGCAGGGACCCCCAGCCCCGCACCGCGCCCACCGCCCCGGCGCGCGCCCTGGGGCCCGCCGGCTTCGCGTGGCTTTGCCCGGTTCGGCTCGGTGGCGGTTGGGACCGCTCTGCCTGCCCCCGGCCCACGCCGCCTCCTTTCTGCCCTCGCCTCCACCTAAGCCTCTGGTGGTTTATCGCACTCTTCAGACATCCACCGAGAGAGCAAGCGGGTGCACTTTGTTTTCCGCCCTACGGAAGAACTTCTCGGTAGCGCCGTTTAAACTCGACCGCTTCAATGCATCCCACCCTTGGCCCCGCCACAAAGTCCGGAGGAGAAACGTTACGGGCAAGGGCAGCTTTTCCTGCCTGCAAGCCAACCATTTAGCCACCGAACCCCTAAACTTACCCACTCGGAATAAGTTTCCCTGTACACTCTCCCACCTCCCAGCCCCCACACATGGGGGTTGGTGCCCTGGGGCCCAGCCGCAACCCCCACCCCCACACACACTACAAACGAAAGATCTACCCGCGACCTGTCAGCCGGGGCGGCCAGGCGCCTCCGCTCCCTTCCTCCCGCTCGGCGCTGCCCCGGAGCCCCGCGCCTCTCGGGCTGAGAGCAGCGGCCCGCTCACCTCGTGTCCGTTGCTGGCCGGGATGATTTCGGACTCGTTAACCAAGGAGGACTTGATGTCAGCTAAATCGCCTTCCTCTTCGGGGTGACTGATCTCGGCGAAGATCTTCTCCTTCTGAGGATCGCCCTCGTCCTTGAAGGGGATCATCTCGTCTGTGGCGCAGAGTTCCGGGTCCCCCCCGCCGCCGCCTCCCGCGGAGAGTTGGGGCATCCCGACGGCCGTGTAATCTCCGCTCCGCAGTGAGAGCACCCGCGGCGACAGCAGGAACGGGGCTGAGGGAGGAGAGTCGGAAGATTGTGTGCGGGAGGACAGCGGACGGAAGCGGGGTGGCGAGCGCGGGGCCGCCGGCCGGCAGCCGGAGCAGCAGCGGCGGCGGCGGCGGCGGCGTCCGAGTCCCCGCAGCCGCTCGCGCCTCCCGGCGAGGCTGAGACCGAAGCCGGCGCCCGCCCCGAGGCCGAAGGGCACTGGGCTGCGAGGGCCGCCGCAGCCGGCGCCTCCGGGGGCGTCTGCGCGGCGCGGCGCGCGCTAGGCTAGGCTGCCCTGGCCCCGGCAGCCACTTCACGCCCCCCGCGTCGCCGGGGTTTGGGCGCGGAGAAAGCCTGTGCTGAAGGGGGCACGACTCCCCAAAGTGCTGAGGAGGGTCCGGCAGGCGTCTCCGTGCGAACCTCTCCACTTTAGCTTCCCCAGATGCCGAGACAGCAGTTTTCCAAGAAAAGAGAGGGAAGCTAGGCGAAAAGGCTCCGTTTGCTCCAGTGGAGGAGGTGCAAGAAGAATGAGAAAATAACGAAATGTTCACTTCCTGAAGGATTTAGAAAGAATACAATAAAAAAGCCAGTCGGGCTGGAGACGTCCGTTTTAGAGCTTCTTATTTCCTTCCCTTTCGCTGCGGTCTTCCTTCTCGAGGTTCATTTAATCGGCTGGAGGAGAAGGAGAAGGCGGGGGGGGGGGGCGAGGAGGGGCAGAAGAGAAAGAGAAGTTTGCTAAGGGAAAAGTTTGTACCGGCAGGCACCGGGAATTGGCAGTGGAGGGCACAAGGCGGTCTGGAGAGTCACAGCGCGGGCCCAAAAGCTTCTGCCCGGAGCTCGAGCCGATACACACACGCAGCCCGACCCCTCTTTGTTCCCGGCTCGAGTTTCTGCGCCTGGCTGGCTCGCTCGCCGCTCTCCACGCCTCCGCCGGGCCCGCTCTGTCAAAGCAAAGAGCTGCGCCCCTTGGGTTCGCCCAGCCAACAGGAGGAGACGCCCCGAGCTCGGCCGCGTGCGAGGCTCCGGGCGCGTCCGGGCTCCTCGGCCCGAGAGCGCGCAGCCCGGGTCCCTCCTCCGCGCCCTGCCCGGCAGGTGAGCGGCTGCGCCTCCCCACCGCTTCTCCTCCTCCCGCGCCTCGCCGGCGCTGAAAAGCTACCCACTTGCGTCGCTTCTCCTCCCCCTCCCCTCCCCCGCCTCCAGCTCTCCTTGGCTGCCCGCTGGAGGGGAGGAGGGAGTCGGAGAGAACGAGGTGGTGATTGAGGGCTCCCCCCCCCTTTTTTCTTTTCCCAGAGCCTGTAGGACCAGTCCTAGTTTTGGGGTGTGTATGTGCGCCCGCGCGCGCCTGGAGGGAAGAATCAGGCAAGTTGGCGAGAAAAGGAAGGACCCGGTGCAGCTAGCAACCCACAGTGAGGCATGCTTTGCCCGCGTGAAATTGACAAGAAACATTGCCGGAATGGTTTAACTTCACCATCTAAGTGTACGTTCTCTAGTCGCCTTCCCACCCTCCCACTCCTCTACCTCAGCCAGTCTCTCCCCCACCTCCTTAACGCCTCCCACTCTCCCTCCCTGGCTCAGGCAAGGGAAGGAAGATGAAAGAGAAGCCGCTGTCGCTGTGATCGACACCACATTGATAGATGCTCTGACAAGAGGGTATGAGGCGGGAGTCAGGGACTGAGAGAAGGATAAGGGGAAAATACAGCAGACATTGCCTAACCATTACGAGCGAGCAGAAGCTCCAAGGACAAGGAAAAGCTAGCTGTGGCTTTCCTAAATATATTATCACACAAATGCTCGGAGACAAGAGACAAGGGAGCATACCCTAGTGAAAATAAAATCTCTAGGCTTACCAAGAAAAATAGGGCGAAGATGAAGAAACTGAAGACGATGTTAATTAGCGCCTTTTAAACAATATCTCTTTCATTCCGCCGTCTCCACGGGATATAAGAAGAGTTAGGCTGGTTCTCTTCGTGGGTTTTCGGAGATATCACGCTGCAGTGCGTGGGAACCTTGCAAAGAATGAAAAGACAACACTTGAAGGGGGGAAAGAAGGCAAAAGGACCCAAGAGAGCAAAGCCAGAAAGAGGGAGGGAAGACGGGGCCAGTCCCTGGCACCTTAGGCAGCAGCACTGAAAGGGACCCTTGAAGATGCAAATCCTAATACAACCTCAAAAATTCCCCCCTCTCCATCGCATCTCTTTGATGCATTTTGTACAAGAATAGAGTTTTAAGGAGATACTTTGTGAAAGTTACAGTATAAGCAAAGCTGAAGTTTGAAAACACATTACATTTTGTCCCTTGGCTCTCAAACCCCCCTCAGTTGAAAATCTAGGCAACATTATTACACCCAATAATGTTGCCTTCTGTAAAATCTCAGAACAGTAAGCAGGAGACAGAAGGAATGTATCCTCATCTTCCTTAAATTGAAAACAAGGAAAACTACAGAAGTAGATCTTTGCTCTATTATATAGAAATAGGCAAAGATCCTCTTCCTAATGGTGAAATTGCAGACTGCTGGACATTGTCTAAGTAAAGACTTTAACAGTGTTGGAAATGAGTACTTAAAACTTCACATACAGGTAACTACTATTTCTTTAGGATGAGAATTTACCAGGAAGCAATTTTTAAAACTTTATCATTTAAAGGATTCCGTTGTTCCTTGAACATGGCCAGTAGTTAGTTACATGTAAATTCTGTCTGGGAGATTGGGGTAAAATTAAAGGACTGTTGAAGGAAGCTAGGAAAAGTAAAACATTAAATTTGCTTTAAATAGCTGACAATACTATGCCTTAAAAAAGAAAAACAAAATGAATATTCTGCTACAGTGTATAAAATGCCCAATTTTTGTGTTTCGTATGGTGGTAGTATGCAACTTCCCCTGAACTTAGGCACCAGTGTGAGTGGATATCTCAAAGAGGTGACTATATAGTTGTGTCAAGCATTCATGCCCTTTGTTCTTAAATATGGGGAAACAAAGTCAAAAGATGTCCCGTAACTGGGCCAATTTGACCAATAAAAGAATTGAAAAATACAGTTTCACATCAGCCAGAGTAGACGTTCCTTTTCGTCAAATCCTTGAAGAGGGGGGAGGGGGACACAGAATGGCCAGAGGGTAGTTTCTGGAAGCCAAGGAGAGATTAAATGACGACTCCTACTTCCCCCTATTTAAGTGTCAAAACTAATTCGGATCCCATTTTCTCCTTCAAGTTAATTATCTGGACTCCCTGAGTCATTTTGGAACTCAGCTCCAGGTGTCGAGCAGATTAGGAGCTCAAGAAGATGGGAATTTTTGGAACAATAACTAGTGGTAACTGTTTATTAGAAGGGCCGAGGGTAGGTAGCTGCGTTTGGTACTTTGCTGTAAACCTCTCTTTGGAAACATTGTTTCTAACGAAATAACCCAGCGACTCCCTCTATTTGCATGGCTATTTGTCCTCGCGATGGTGTGTGTGGTATTGGGTAATTGTCTTTTGCATTGTGGCAAATCTGAAGAGCTGCACTTAAAGTGGCTTTACTGGAATCCGTGCGCCCCAATTTTTTAAAGGTGCCTGGGGGAAGGGTTGACTTTTCCATGCGAAGTAGATCTATTCTGAGGGGGAAAAGCAGGGGGGGACACTGGAGGAGCGAAGTAACCTAGCCACGTAACCTCGGGAAGACATTTCTCCCTCCCTGTCAGATTGGGGGCAGCTCCTGGCAAAGGCAATTCTGTTGCCCGGCGGTCCCTTCCAATTTGTGTGGGGGCTGCTATTAACATAAGCAGCCGCCTCTTCGGGTGCAGCGAGTAGGATCCCAGGTCCGGGATGTGGTGGGTGCGGCGCGGGAGAAGCACCACCGCCCGCCGCCCCCTTCCCTCGGATGTAGGAGCAGGTTGTTCATGCGAACCCGAGCGAACGACTGGAGGTTGGCTGTTGTAGGTTCACTCCTTCAGGATGTGGGTTTCAGGGGGCGTTTTGATGTGATTTAATTCCGACCGTGAAACAATTGCTCAGGGCTGGCTGAATTGCTGTTGGTTTTTCCCCTCCTGGTGGCTTTGGTTGGTTTGGGTTTAGTTTGGGAGCGAACTTGTTTTATATCAACACTTCCTTCTGCAAAGGGCGCCGTAGCCCGCGCTGCGCGTGGGGGGTCGGGGGTCGGGGGCCGGGCGCCCTCCCCTCGCCGGAACGGAACAGAGGGGGGCTCGGAGCGCGGCCCGCAGCCCGCAGGGTAAGCGGAGCCCAGCGTCCCGCCGCGGGAGCTGGGGACCGGGAGAATGACCCCCACCCACACCACAAACCCCTCCTACCGGCGAATGTCCAGCGAGTCCTTAATTACAGAGAGGGAAGAGCAGCGCCGCTCACAGCCCTCTCCGCCCCCTGGGTCCTCACCCCCGCCCAGGCTCCGGGTCTTCTCCTTTGTGTGGCCTGGACTCTCTCCCAGCTACAACTTTGGTGGGATCCCAAAGAAAGGAGGTGGCGGGGGCCTGCGGAAGAAGGAGAACCCAGGGAGGAGGACAAGGAAACGAATAATGTGATTCCAGAGGCGGAACTCAGACCCCCCTCGATTTCCCGCCCCAGTTTCACCAGGATGTCAGGGCTGTGGGCATCTTCGGTTTAACGGACTTCGCGGAAAAGGGCGGGGGGAGGGGCCGGGGAGAAGTGGCAGTTTGTGTCCCAAGGGTTCTTCTGCCTCTAATTGCCTACTCTTAACACAGACTCAAAACCCCAACCTCCGGGTTAACAAGGAAATCGTGGGACCGTGAAAACGTCGTTCCCAAATCCGGCCGCCTGCGGACGTCGGGCTTCCGCGGGGCGGGCGCCGCTTGGCGTCTGCAGCTCGGCCGGTCTCGCGGGGCTCGAGCGAGCCAGGTCTCTTCCCGCCCCTCGCGCCCTCCGGAGGCTTTCCCCGCTCTCGGCGAATGCAGACCGACGCAGGCGTCCGCGCCTCGACGGGCAGGGGCTCGCGGCGCGGCCGTCCAGGGACCCTGGTCCTCCCCGGCCGGCGGGGGAGGGCATCCCGCGCTCTCTGTGCACTCTGCCTGCTGCCCCTCGGCCTCCCGGCTCGGTGGCCAGAGCTCACGTCCCGGGGCAGCAAGCCCTGATGACAGCCGACAGGAGCCAGGGGACGCGGGCCAGGCGCAGAGGAACCGAATGTATGAGAAAGAGCCCAGCCTTGCGCCCTCGACGCTCGGCTCTGACGGGAAGCGGGACTCCCACACGGAGGGGCAGGCGTTACGACTGGAAGGGGATGCCCAGAATGGAGTGGGAACCGAGGTGGGAGCTGGAATAATTTTCCCGCAGGACTGTCCGCTTAGTGGGCAGGTCGAGACGTTCTTTTCCCTCCTTTCTGAAAACTTTTCTCAGGCGCCTTAACTTGGCATGCAGACCGGCCTTGGGACGCTCTCTGGCTTGTAGCGTGGACGCGGGGCCCGGCTCCTCGGCCCCCTCCTCCGGGCCCGGGTCCCTTCCCTCTGCCCGCCCCCCGCGTCGGGGACGCGCGCAGACAGCTCCCGCGCGCGCGCGAGCCGCGCCTCACAGCAGCCGAGGGCGGCGCCTGCGCAGGGCCTGGCGCGGCGGCGCGGCCTTTGAAGTCCCGGCGGCTGCAGCTTTCATCCTTTCTTTTTTCCCTCGTAGGCCCCTTTGTGTGACTAAATTTGGCAAGAATATGGATCTCAGCCAGTCTTTCCACGTGTGCTCCCAGCTCCCAGCTGAGAAGGCCAAGGGTTCTCTTCCGGGTAAGGAGACAGGGAGAAAGATCAAAGAGTTTGGGAAGCTGGATCTGAAATGTGAATTGAAAATAAAAATCAAGCCTGGACACATTCCAGTTTCTAAAGCAAAACCAAGCCTCAGCAGAGGCCTTCTCTCTGTGGCTCTCTTTCTTTCTGCTGCCTTTGACTCTGTCTCCTTTTCTTTCCAGAGACCATTCCTGAGCACATGGAATAATATGAAGAGAACATAGGGAAACGCTTACTTTCTCCAGATTTTGTTTTGCAGTAATTTTATTAGGGAAAGTATCTTGTTCATAATTACCATTATGTTAAGCCGAATTTTTTCAGCCATAAATATTGTCTTATTTTAGTTTGCTTCGCACTTTCTTCTGCAGCCACATTTAGGAAGAGGATGCTGACACAACACGTGTGCTCATGTCCATTGTATGGGTAGGGGGTTGTCTACATACAGTATAGTCCCTACCTACCTTTCTTCCACATAAGTTAGATTCTAGAAAACCAATGTTAATAATTTCAGCAAAGCACTTACTATCACAGTTGGTCTCTATGACTTGAAATCCTCATTGATAGTGGAGATCCTTTCCTGCAGGCAACTAGACAGAAATGTTTCTGTCTTTAATGGTTAGAAAACTGTAAGGTCCCTTTTGAATACACTTCTTAAGGGATATTGTGTGCTTTTGGAAGTAACTGATATAAAAAGACAGCTCTGTAGTTGTGTGATGCATTGTCAGAAATCCTAAGTTGGAAATGGGCTCTGCTACTCCCTCTCATGCCATGGGTGACCTGGGACACGCCATTTAACCTCTCTCAGAGTCAGTTTCCTCTCTGAAAATGGGTGTAATAATAACCCACTATTTAGTAAGATAGTGCATGAAAGTATGTACAAATATAAGGAATTATTAGTCTAGGGAGTAAAGCTAATACTTTTAAGGAGAACTATTAAATTGTAAAACCAAAATTTTAAAGCTCTAGGAACCTTTACCACAGGTCCAAATGAAGTTGGTGTCACACTCACAGGTCCACTGCTGTGACCATCTCCACGTATCCAACAGTTGTTTCACAAAGACCACCAAAGTCACCGTCGCATTTGATACCCCAGAGTGAGTGTGATGAGAGAACATGCCAATAAGAGAAGTAATGTGGCTTAACTCATGTTTACTTGGGCTCTTTGTGAATTCATAAATGGTTGAAGAAAAGTGATGCTGAAAATAACAGTTTTACAGTGTGACAGCCTATTCTTAGGGACAGTGTATATGTGGGTTAAATACTTCTAACAGCAGCAGTAACTCAGGGGTTGGCCAGGTATAGTGGCTCACTCCTGTAATCCCAACACTCTGGGAGGCCAAGGTGGGTGAATTGCCTGAGCTCAGGTGTTCAAGACCAGCCTGAGTAAGTGTGAGAGCCTGTCTCTACTAAAAATAGAAAAAATAGCTGGGTGTTGTTGCAGGTACCTATATTTCCAGCTGCTTGGAAGGCTGAGGTAAGAAGATTGCTTGAGCTCAGGAGTTTGAGTTTGCTGTGAGCTATGATGATGCCACAGCACTCTACCCAGAGTGACAGATTGAGACTTGGTCTCAAATAAATAAATAACAACAACAACAACAACCCCCTTCCCCCCAAACTCAGGAATTGAGGGAGTGACTAGAAAGGTGTCTTTTTTGAGACTGGGTTTACCCACCAGAATAGAATAGAATGTGACTATGTGTCCCAAGCAGAGATAACTCAAGTTTACAGTACAATAAAGATCATTGCTAGGGCCAGGACAAGATGATGGAAGTAGCATAGGTTTAGTACTTAAGAAATTTAGCTGGGCGGCACCTGTGGCTCAGTGAGTAGGGCACCAGCCCCACATACCAAGGGTGGGGGGTTCAAACTCAGCCCTGGCCAAACTGCAACAAAAAAGTAGCTGGCTGTTGTGGTGGGCACCCGTATTCCCAGCTACTTGGGAGGCTAAGTCATGAGAATTGCCTAAGCCTAAGAGCTGGAGGTTGCTGTGAGCTGTGATGGCACAGCTCTCTATCCAGGGCAACATAGTGAGACTCTGTCTCTAAAAAAAAAAAAAAAAAAAGAAATTTAACTGAGTGTACTTTATGTGTAAGCCTTTCTAACCTAAGCTAACCCCACCAGCATAGTCTTTCCTGGACTCAGCTTCCCAATATAAAGTTTTCATTTTGACCTAATGTATAAAGTAATACAAGGTGTATGTGTGGGGAGGGGACGTTCCCTTTACCCTTTTGCCATGGCCCAAGGCTGCCTTGGGTACAGAATTCTCCTGAGATTGGTCCATCTCTTTTGGCTGCCTCCTGCTAGTAGAAACACTGAACCTTTGCAGATCATGTTGAAGAGCCTCAAGCAATTTTTGTTAGAACTTAAGAGGCACCTTTAATTTTTAACATATCTTTCCACAAATGTCCCATATTAGAAGTGGATGCCCATCAAGTCCATTGGTCAACTTCCTTTCACTTTTCTTAACAGGTGAACCTTTTTGAAATTTATTATTGGCCAAAAAAAGGAACATAGACCAAGGCATGAGAATTCTATTAATATTTCGTTTGGGGGCGTTAGTGGGAGAGGCTCTGAAACTACTCAAGGAAAACTTGAGTTCCAATATTTCTGTTGAAGAAAATGAACTCCCTAAAGGGAGAGCATGGCCAAGGGATTCGTAATACTTACTTTTATAAATCTTTTTCCTCAATGGCTATGGTAATAGAGGTGTTTCTTGAATTATGGTAAATGTACCTCATAAAATGGATGGCCTACCTTGTATTCTCAGGCTTCCTGGGCTCTGTCAGCATTGGGCAAGCACCTAATCCCTGGTTTGAGGCTAGAAGCCAAAGCCACAACCTTCTTGCCTAAAGGCAAGAGCAGTACCAACTGAGCCATATGGAGATTAATGCAGAACAAGGTCATTAGTCTCATTGTTTATCCAGTTACTTACAGAACAGATCTGTATAAATTTTAGCTACAGTGGTTGCAGCCCGCCTTTGATGTGTGTAATCTGTACATTTTAGTGCTCCAGGAAAGTGCCTGACTGACAGGCTCTACATCCAATGCCCAGAAAACACATCTTACACAAGCGCAGTGAAGCGTGGAGTTGCACAATTTTCCAGTGAGTTCCATCAAAGTAAATAAACCAACCTGGAGGGTCAGGATTGTGCCTCCTTTTTCTCATGCCATGGCTTTTGGGTGTCCTTGTGATTGATTTGTTTTTGTTTTCATTTAAAACTGGGCAAAAGCTGGCTATAAATCTTCATTTACATCTCAGAGGAAGGACTTGACCCACATAACATTGACCTTGAGGATGCTTGCTTTTAAAAAAGCACTCAGTCCATAAAAAAGACTCATTAAGTAAGGTTATCTTTACTAATATATACACGTTTCTCCAAGACACAGCCAATTTCCAGTTCATTCCTGAACTCTGACTTGACTGTGAAGCTATGCTTAAACTCAGAATTAACATTTATGGGTGTGAATTCCACAGGTGGAGAGAGCCAGTGCAAGTGGCTTGGCTACAAAATTGTCATCTGGCTCAACTGAACACTTTTGGGGGGGGCAAAAATAAGTAAATTTTCCTTATCTGAATTTGACTTAAAGTTCCTGCAGATGTATTTTGAGGCTGAAATTATCCAGATATTTAGATTTTGCAGTTCAAGTTCTTTGGATGATTTTTAGATTGTTTTACTTTGTATCTCATAATGGCTGAGTCTGATAGCCCACCTCGCGGTAGCTGAGTCAGACAGACCTGGTTGAAGGTCCAGCTCTGGCGGTTAGCTCTCTTGCATGCTCCTGCAAATGGCCTCCTAACTGGTCTCTGGCTTCCACTACTGCTGGGTTCCCTGCATGCCCCCAAACAGTCCATGCCTCCTAGAGCAGTAAAGTCATCCTTTAACATTTTTTATTGTAACATCTAAGTCTCTGCGTGAACTGCTGCCTGCTACCTCTTGCTGTGCTTTCCTGTGTACAAAGCACTCATGTATGTGTGTGCACACACACACACTCATACACCACTTAGTCCTTTACTTGTGGCTTCTGCCCAGAAGCTCCTGGACAGGTATATGTTCACAGGGCTCACTCCCTGCCTTCATTCAGGCTACTGCTCAGATGACAGCTTTTCTTTGGACGTTGTTGTCTTAGAAATAGCTTCCCTTCACCCCAATTCTAGTTACTCTCCTTTCTTTTATGAGCTTCTTCTTTCACTGTCATGGCCTGGCATATGTTTTGTACTTAATAATAGTTGTTTATTAGCTTTCTTTCCCACTAGACCATGAGGGTAAGAGTTTTATTATGTGACATCCTCACTGCCTACAACAAGTCTTGGTGCATAGAAAATATACTAGAAAGATATTTGAAATAATTAACATAGCCTTTGAACCTTTTGTTTCCTCAATTGTAATACCTGTCTTACAGAAAGTATCAAATAATTGATATAAAATTACCTGGCACACAATAGGTACACTTACTAGGTGGTAACTGTAATTGTGTAGGTTAGCACTGCCAACAGAAATATAATACAAATCACATATGTAATTTTCAATTAAAAAGCTAGAAAGGTAGATTAATCACATATTTTATTCAACCCAAATGTTGAAATTATTACCATTTTGGCTGGGCGTGGTGGCTCACCCCTGTCATCCCAGAACTTTGGGAGTACAAGGCTGGTGGATTGCTTGAGCTTAGGAGTTAGAGACCAACCTGAGCAAGAGCAAGACTCTATCTCTACTAAAAGTGGAAAAGCTAGCTGGACACACCTATAGTCCCAGCTACTCAGGATGCTGAGGCAAAAGGATTACTCAAACCCAAGTGTTTGAGGCTGCTGTGAGCTATAATGCCACAGCACTCTACCCAGGGCAACAGAGTGACACTCTATATCAAAAAAAAAAAAAAAAAGAAAGAAAGAAAGAAAAGAAAAGAAATTATTACCATTTTAACATATAATCATTATAAAATTTTGTTAATGAAGATATTACATTCTTTATTCATATGAAGTGTTTGAAATATAGTACACAGTTACAGCACATCTTGGCTCAAACTGGCCACATTTTGAACGCCAGAGTTGCTGTCATCTTTCTAATGGCAAGTTTTTGTCTGATTCATCTTTGTAGCCCCTAGGTTATCCTGCACATTTCCCTTAAAACAATAGATCAGAAATGTATCAGAGAATATCATAACAATATGTTGTTCTTATATAGTATTTTTCATGACAAATACAGACTTTCCACTTTATTGGAATGTGAATTAAGTCTTTGTGAAGGAGCTGGAGATTATAATCATCATTTTAAGTATTCTGTGACAGTGCTTTTACCCATATTGTGCTTCAGGTGTGTTGCCGAATTGCTTATTTTTCTACTTTAAAAATAGTATATTTATCCTTGAACTTGAGGAAATATGAAAGTTGGAAGATTTTCTGCCTTATATTTTCTAGAATAACTTTTTTTCTCATATAACTGCCAACTCACAGTTCTATACGAGTCAGCCAGAATCATGGTGTTGAAATACATTCTTCTTAGTATAAAGTATCACAAGGATGGAAAAATGAGTATCCATTGTACTCAATACTTACATGAAGCCAGTATATAAGCAACTACAAGCCCACACAAAATAAAAATGCAAGTATATTCTAGTGATGGGGAGGGAAGAAGGAAGCAGGGAGGAGGCAGGTGATTGATGGGCTCTCATCTGATATGTGCACAATGTGAGTTCAGCATGCCTCCTGGTGAAGGGCTCAACTGCAACTTAAACTTTACCTAGGAATTGAAAACTATGTAACCTAAGCTTTTATCCACTCACATTAATCTGAAATTTTTTTTAAAAAGAGTCATCCAGGATCAAAGTTTTCTCAGGGAGCATGTGACAAGGAAGGTGCTCAGTCTCACTGCGGAATTCATCTTCAGGTGCGTTTCCTCAGCATGAACCAGATAGTGAGTCTATCCTGTGTTTGGAGTGTTCACCAAAATACCACAATAAGGCATTAACCTTAGACCCAACCAAATGCTTTATAGTTGCAAAAATCAGCCCTCCCCCCATTTTGGAGTTTTGAATGTGATACAAGAAAAAGATGAAGGTGAACAAAAGAGAGCAGGGCCACTTCCTGGAAGGAATGGTAAGAATCTTCTAGTTAGAGATCTACCTCCTAGGCATTGAGATATATATATATATATATATATATATATATATATATATATATATATCTTGCAGTATTTGGCTGGGGCTGAATTTGAACCTGCCACCTTTGGCATATGAGGCCGGTGCCCTACTCCTTTGAGCCACATGCGCCGCCTGGCCTTGATATGTTTTTATGGTTAGAAAAGCGTTATTTGGAATTAAGTACACAGACAAGTTATCCTTTACTGTGACTTTTGAATTGACCTATGGATTCTTTCATCAGAACTACAGAGAGTTAAGGATTATGTTTCTGCCACCACTAAAGTGAAGAGTGTATAAGAGAAAAAGTTAAGTGTTTTAACAATTGCTGAAATTATTTTGCCAATTTCAGAGTCATAGATGAACTGACATGTGTAGTCATGTATAAGTATATTTTACAAGTATACATGTAAAAGTATATTCAAAAGACTGTTCAGTGAGGAATGCAAAGAAGTGTACTTTTTAACTTTGAATGGTCTAAGTGTTTAAACTATGAATTTATTAAATACGTTCCGATACAGCCAGAGGGTGGCTATGAAAATACACCATACAATTATTTTTATTCACATGAAAAGATGTTAGTGATGTATTGCTTAGTAAAAAAGGCAAGTTATCAAACAGCAAGTGTAATCATGCCTCACTTTAAAAAATTCATATCTACATATAATTTATCAGAATGTAAACTTTATGAGAGCAGGGGCACAATCTTGTTAACCACAGCATACCTGGTGTCTAGAATAATTCCTGGCACACAGTAGGCACTTAGTCAGTATCTGTTGACCACATCTGGGAGAATAGACACTAAAATATGAACAGTTTTCTCCAAATAGAGCCATGAGTGATTTTTATTCTTTGTGCTTTTAAAAAAATTCACATGTAATGAAGCATTATTAAAGTAATAAGATAAAATTTCAAATATTAGAAAAAATATTCTAAAAATAATAGAGCTCATCCTGGGGAATTTTGACAATAACAACAAGAAGAAAGAACTAGTGCAGTATTGGAGCACTATTATAGCAGGCACAATTTTGGAACCACCAGGTGGTCACACAGAAGTTAATACAAAAGGGCTTAGGTAATCAGAAAGGGCTTTTATGGCAATCAGAAAGATAGGCCTTTTTATAAAAGGTAAAATTTAAACATAGGAAGATAACAGAACATTTTAATCACCAGAAATTTCCCCTATGAAATGAGTTTTTTATTTAGTTTTTGTTTTTGGTTTTTGAGCCTGGAGTCAGCCTAGCTCACAGGACCCTCAAACTCTTGGGTGCAAGTGCTATTCCTACCTCAGCCTTTCTAGTGGTCGAAACTACAGGTGCCCACCATGATGCCTGGTTAATTTTTCTATTTTTGTTAGAGATAGGGTCTCACTCTTTCTCTGGCTGGTATCAAATTCCTGAGCTCAAGCAATACTCCTGCTTCAGTCTCTCAAAGTGCTAGGAGCACAGGTATGAGCCACCCGGCCAAGATGAACTTGTTTTAAAGCATCTTTTACAACTGCATTCCTGGTGAAATGTCATTTGTTGTTAGTTTGTCGTTTTCTCCTACTGGGTGTACTCCTTAAACTCCCTATGACTGACTTTTGCCATCTGAAAATTTGTCATCTTGGAGTGTGACTTTCCAGAAAAAATCCCAATACTATTATGTACTTTGTAGGAAGGAGAGAAATGGGACTCAGGTTATTAGGTTGACTATCAAGGGTGCTGAATGGAAACACTGACCAAGTAAATTTAGTAAAATCATTTGTACTGTGAATTGTTTTTCAGAGTCATAGATGAAATGACATGTGTAGTCCCCACAGACACAGCAATCAGAAGAGGTCTTGGTTGCTCCAGACGCGGATGTTTGGGGGAGGGGGTTGTGGAATTAAGTGACTAAGGAAGTGATGGGGTGATTTCCAGAGGTAACTCTGTGCCAGAGACTGGGGAACTTCAGGTTCTTTGGTGGGTGCAGAAACACAGCAGAGCAATACCACAGATTTGTGCGCAGCCCCAACACACGCATTCCAGGCTCAGCATTCCTCTGGCCTCTGTTCTGGTGCATTGCATGCACCCAGTTGAACACAGCAAACAGGAACATCTTTTGGTTGTGCCACAAAATTGTACTTATTGTAGAAAAGAGAGCATTTCCTGAATTTGTTTTATGGGAAGTGTTAAAAAATACAGACAGGACATAGTCTGATGTTTTTTCCCTTCATTGTGAAATAGCTGAAGTTCCTCTCTCTCTGTGTCTCTCTCTCTCTCACTCACTCTTTGGTGAAGATAAACCTCAACGTTCAGATTTTAGGAAGGGGGAAATTTAATCAACTTAAATATAATTTCAAAGGTCCATGCCAAAATAGTCTAACCAATAAATAGGTCAAAACTGTCCTAAAGAGTAACTGTGGAATGGATTGCAGCATGATTCACGTCAGGTCATTTCCTAGGTAAGTGTCAGAACTTCTTGGATTACTAGACTGGTAGTCCAAAAAGACATTGCATGCTGGGAGGGAAATACAAACAATAACATGAAAGCAACGTCAGGGGTTGACTCCAAGTATGGTCTGCAAAACACTCCCTAGCTCCCTGCTCTGCTCCTTGCTGTCCCTCCTAAGTGCATGTCATCCCTCCCCTTTCTTCATGGGCCTTGCAGCATGTCAGGTGTGAAATCACTTGATAAACTGTTTCCACTGGTGTGCTATGAGAATTTCATAGTCTGACCCCTGAAAATGAAGGGAATTAGAACTGATAGGAAGGATAATTTGGTGCCCAAAGTGGTGAATTGGTTGCCCGAAAGTTACCTAGGTAAGTTACCTTTGCATAGTGGCCATATAAGTTAGAAATAATAAGTGAGCTGAAAATTAAAATAGAAAAGATTAATTTCTATGAGAAGACCAATTGGACAGAGAGCAATAATATAAATTATAACCTGAGAGTTTATTAATAACTAAATATTTTCTTTTGTTTCTCTCCTTCACTTGTAAACCAAGATAGGTGTATTTTAATTTTCTATACAAGTTAATGCTCTATGATTATATTATTATCCCAACAACAGCAACAATGATTTTTATTTATATTTTTTATTAAAACATAGCTGTGTACATTCATGCAATTATGGGGTATAATGTGCTAGTTTTATATACATTTTGAAATATTTTCATCAAACTGGTTAACATAGCCTTCACAGCATTTTCTTAGTTATTGTGTTAAGACATTTATATTCTACACAACAATGCTCTTTAAATGAAAAGCATTGTCATTATATTTTTTCTTGATTATTAAAATGGAAAAAAGTTGCAAATCAAATGGACATTGTGCATTAGTTACTATAAATATTTCACTTACTATGGAAGATGAAAAAAAAAAACCGATTCTGTTTCACTTACTGCTTCAAGTAAATTACATTTTCTGCCTCTCACATTTGAATACAAGGCTGTTATCTTAGAGTTCCCAGCACTGTGGAAGAAACATTTCATGGAAGTAACTCCATTTCGGCTGTAATGTCTCTTTCTGCTCCTTTTTTCCTGAAGCAAAAGAAAGAAAAGGAAAAAAAAGAAAACAATAATAATTATATTTCTAGCCTGGGACTATGGTCCTGTGAATAAAAAATCTCTGCCCTCACTTTCATTTAATCAGGGGATGAGTGATGTCCTGTTTCTTCAGAGTTTCTTCTAGTCTTAATGAGATGAAAAAGGAATTTGCAATCAAATAAGAGTAGTATTGCAGACATTACAACTAATTTATACGTTTAAAAACTCAGGATTGTATTCAGATCTAACAAAGAACATGACACAAGATTTAATTGAGAAGGAAAGAAGGGGCAATTTCTCTTTTTATTTTGGTAACTTAATTTACCGTGTTATGACTCAGTAATTACGCTGCAAGCCTCGCTGTGAGCATGGATGAAGTGACTTTGTGTCCTTCTATGAGGTTGATACTGGATTAAAATAGAACTAGCTCCATCATTCCGGACTGCTTGGTTCTCTTTTTCTTCTTAATATCTCCCTTTTCCCATCTTCTAGATGGCTAACAGAGAAGAAGAGAAGAGAACAGACTCACAGACTTACATAAAACAAGTCATTTACTTACTATAGAGACTTCAAATGCAGAATATCCATTATTATGTAGCCAGTATTTTGCTCATGTAAAAAGTAGAAAAATAAACTGGTCATCTAGACACATACTGTACTATTGAAGAAAAACTGGTTTTTTAACCCAAATTAATCAGTCAATCAATTAAATTGGACTGAACTAATATTCAGTAAACCTTATTTTGTCATGGAAATAGACATTTTTTCAGGTTCCAAGCAGTGCTGAAACCATAGGCACAAAAAGGGTAACAAATGAACATACATTCTTCTTTTCTTTTTTTCTTTTTTTTTTTTTTTAGAGACAGAGTCTCACTTTTATCGCCCTGGGTAGAGTGCCGTGGCGTCACACTGCTCACAGCAACCTCCAGCTCTTGGGCTTAAGCGATTCTCTTGCCTCAGCCTCCCGAGTAGCTGGGACTATAGGCGCCCGCCACAGGGCCCGGCTATTTTTTTTTTTGTTTGTTTTTGCAGTTCGGCTGAGGCCGGGCTTGAACCCGCCACCTTCGGTATACGGGACCGGCGCCCTACTCGCTGAGCTACAGGAGCCGCCCCTTAAGTACCTTTTTAAAACAGCATAGAGTGTTGATGAATTTTCACATTTCCCAGAAGGGAGTAACTACTCTCTTGGCTTCTTATTTTTCTTTCAATTTTTATTTCAAGGTCTTTATATTTTATTTAATTGTTTAATATTATATAAATTCTAAATTCTAAGTTATTTAAACTAGTATACTTTTATATCCCATATACACTTCCAACTTTTCATTTTGAAAAATTCTCAAACCTTCAGAGAGGTTGGAGGAATTGTACAATGAGCACTATTATGACCTTCACTTAGATTTGCCAGTTGTTAACATATTTTTATTTTATTTTATTTTATTTTTTGAGACACAGCCTCAAGATGTCACCCTGGGTAGAGTGCTGTGAGCTCACAGCAACCTCCAATTCCTGGGCTCAAGCAAGTCTCCTGCTTCCACCTCCCAAGTAGCTGGGACTATAGGCGCCCACCACAACACCTGGCCATTTTTAGGTTGCAGCCACCATTGTTGTTCGAATCCGAGGTGGATTCGAACCCGCCAGCTCAGGTGTACGTGGCTGGCACCTTAGCCTGTTGAGCCACAGGCGCTGAGCCAATATTGATATTTATGTCTCTTCTATTTCTATTTATGTTTATACAGCCACAAGAAGTTAGTTTCAGACATTTTCACCTTGTACCCTTAAAACTCCAAAGAATAAGGGCAGTCTCCTACGTAACCACAGTGCCTTTATTTATTTACTTACTTATTTTTGAGACAGAGTCTTACTCTGTCACCCTGGGTAGAGTCCTGTGGCGTCATCATAGCTCAAAGCAACTTCAAACCCTTGGGCTCAACCGATCCTCCTGCCTCAGCCTCCTGGGTAACTGGGACTATAGGCATTTGCCACCATGCCTGTCTGTTTTTTTTCTATTCTTAGTAGAAGTAGGGTCTCGCTCTTGCTCAGGCTGATCTGGAATTCCTGAACTCAAGCAATCCACCCGTCTTGGCCTCTCAAAGTGCTAGGATAATAGGCATGAGCCACTGCACCTGGCCAACCACAGTGCAATTATCCAATACATAGTCTGTGTTCCAATTTCTCCAATTGCTCCACTAACATCCTTTGATGTGGGCTATTAAAAAAAAAAAAAGCCCAGGGCTCAATCAAAAATTTCACATTACTCTTAGTGTTCATGTTCTCTTTCTTTTGGTCATTTAAAACTTCCTGGCAATTGGGTGGCACCTGTGACTCACTGAGTAGGGCACCGGCTCCATATACCGAGGGTGGTGGGTTCAAACCCGGCCCCAGCCAAACTGCAACAACAAAAAAATAGCTGGGCGTTGTGGCAGGTGCCTGTAGTCCCAGCTACTCAGGAGGCTGAGGCAAGAGAATTACCTAAGCCCAGGAGTTGGAGGTTGCTATGAGCTGTGTGACACCACGGCACTCTACCGAGGGCGATAAAGTGAGACTCTGTCTCTACCAAAAAAAAAAAAAAAAAAAAACTTCCTGGCAAAGTGAATAGCTGGCAACTACATGAATTCCCAAATGAATTATATTGAAAATGTACTTGTTCATGAAGTTCAAAATCTGGGAGTTATTACTGTAGACTAACAGCACTACTCAAAAGACCTTTCATAACCTACACTGTTCAATAGGGTCCTCACTAGCCACATATGGTTTCTGAGTGCTTGAAATGTGACTAGTGACTGGAGAAGCGAACTTTTTTTTTTTTTTTTTTTTTTTGAGACAGAGCCTCAAGCTGTCACCCTGGATAGAGTGCCATGGCATCACAGCTCATAGCAACCTCCAATTCCTGAGCTCAAGCGAGTCTCTTGCCTCAGCCTCCCAAGTAGCTGGGACTACAGGCGCCCGCCACAACGCCCGGCCATTTTTTGGTTGCAGCCGTCATTGTTGTTTGCGGGTCCTGGGGCTGGATTCGAACCAGCCAGCTCAGGTGTA